>WNGS01165645.1:18497-33926 GCA_020271785.1 Procambarus virginalis | reverse complement strand
CAGGGTCAACATGGTGGCCAGGTGTACCCCCAGGGGTCAACATGGTGGCCAGGTGTACCACCAGGGGTCAACATGGTGGCCAGTGTTTTACCACAGGGTCAACATGGTGGCCAGGTGTACCCCAGGGTCAACATGGAGGCCAGGTGTACCACCAGGGTCAACATGGAGGCCAGGTGTACCACCAGGGTCAACATGGAGGCCAGGTGTACCACCAGGGTCAACATGGTGGCCAGGTGTACACCAGGGTCAACATGGTGGCCAGGGTACCCCCAGGTCAACATGGAGGCCAGGTGTACCACCAGGGTCAACATGGAGGGCCAGGTGTACCACCAGGGGTCAACATGGTGGCCAGGTGTACACCAGGGTCAACATGGTGGCCAGGTGTACCACCAGGGGTTCAACATGGAGGCCCAGGTGTACCACCAGGGTCAACATGGGGCCAGGTTGTACCACCAGGTCAACATGGTGGCCAGTGTGTACCACCCGGGTCAACATGGTGGCCAGGTGTACCACCAGGGGTCAACATGGTGCCACGGTGTACCAGGGGTCAACATGGAGGCCAGGTGTACTACCAGGGTCAACATGGTGGCCAGGTGTACCACCAGGGTCAACATGGTGGCCAGGTGTAACACAGGGATCAACATGGTGGCCAGGGTGTACCACAGGGTCAACATGGTGGCCAGGTGTACCACCAGGGTCAACATGGTGGCCAGTGTACCACCAGGGTCAAAATAGTGGCCAGGGTGTACCACCAGGGTCAACATGGGGGCCAGGTGTACCACCAGGGTCAACATAGTGGCCAGGTGTACCATCAGGGGACAACATGGAGGCCAGGTGTACTACCAGGGTCAACATGGTGGCCAGGTGTCCACCAGGGTCAACATGGTGGCCAGGTGTACCACCAGGGTCAACCTAGTGGCCAGGTGTACCATCAGGGGACAACATGGAGGCCAGGTGTACACCAGGGTCAACATGGTGGCCAGGTGTACCACCAAGGGCAACATGGTGGCCAGGTGTACACCAGGGTCAACATGGTGGCCAGGTGTAACACCAGGGGTCAACATGGTGGCCAGGTGTACCACCAGGGTCAACATGGTGGCCAGGTGTACCACCAGGGTCAACATGGAGGCCAGGTGTACCACCATGGGTCAACATGGAGGCCAGGTGTACCACCAGGGGTCAACATGGTGGCCAGGTGTACCACCAGGGTCAACATGGTGGCCAGGTGTACCACCAGGGTCAACATGGAGGCCAGGTGTACTACCAGGGTGTTGCGGTGGTGGATTTGGTGGTGGTGTTACCGCTGACGGACCACCCAACCCACAACTCGACAAATGCTCATATTTCACTAGGAGATCACACTAGGCGCTTCTGGCTCTTGGAGAGGGGCTCAACGTCACACGTTTAGGGGATGCGGCTCTAACACGCAGCCTTGTTGTCACGTGCACACACCCACTCGAGCCGCTGTGACCCCCACTCTCTCCTTATGGAATATGACCTCAATCTCCTTTGTCTTACTAGACTTCTGTCTTACCCTGTCCACAGCAGTGGTTCCTGTTTCTTGCTCTCTCTCTCTCTCCTTCTTTACTATTTCCTGGGAAGCCTCACTGGGACAAGTGCAAACACCAGCAAATTTGAATACATTTACTGGACGAAGTACATACACAATACACGCATACGTATAATAATAATGATGAATCCTATACTCTGTACTATCATAATCAGGTTGCACTCCAACACCATCAGAACTCTATCCTCAGCTTGCTAAGTGGTATCCTATCTCTTGGTATTACCTAATGTTATCAACCTCCTCAAGTAGATTAAGTCTTACAATATAATGTTACACTACCATCAAGAGAATGTATACATATATATATATATATATATATATATATATATATATATATATATATATATATATATATATATATATATACATATATATATATATCAGTCTAAATGATCCGTGCCACACAACGAATCAATCGACCATTCTATCAGTCTTAGAATACATATATATCTGTAGGTACTCCTGCCTGCGTCTGTAACTCTAAACTTCAATATACACTTCTTGGCACATAAATGACAAACGATCACTCACCTCTCACTGCGTCGTTCACGCTAATGACAAACACTCTCACCTCCATACAAGTGATCAGTTAGAACTATTTTACTACCCTGACAACTTCAGGTTCCTCAGGGCTTAAACACCAGGATCCTCTGCAGCTCCTCCAGGCTGCTACCATGAAGATTCCTTGAACAACTATGGTGCCTCCCTACTCCTACTAGGGTCATCCACAGCTCTCCTGGCTGCTGCACCATAAGTTTCCTCGAATAACTGTGGCACTTCACCACCTCTGCAGAAGCACGTGACACTCCTCCTCACTGCTTCTTCATAGCTCGGGGTCCTCTCCTCCCCTGCCTTGGAGTCTCATCAACCACTCCCTCTGTGCTGGCTTCCAAGTCCTCAGCAACTTCTTCCCCAAAGAACAAACCTGCAACCCATTTGCACTCCAATAAATTGTTTCCCTTTTTAACACATTAACAAAATTAATCATACAACATCTTTGTCTCCAATCTCTATCTGTCCTCTACATTTAATGAGAGTGGACTCCCCCGTGGGCGAGTCCATGCTCCACCTCGCTGGGCGAGCCTCACTCACGCCGGGAGGGGCCTCCTCCCTCAGGAGCCCGGCTCCTTCAGTTGCCCGCCAGCGCTCAGAGAAGACGGATGTTGCTCCGCGCTCCTCCCACTTCACTCTCTTATTTTAGGCTTTCTGCCATACCAAAACATTTCTAACTTGTAAATAAACATTGCTACAGTCGCTGGGCACACGACCAACTACAAGCAAACACTATGAACTGGCTTAAATCGGGCTTACCACAGATTATCTGGTTGAGGGCGCTTCTCCCTCTGACAACGTCTGACCAGGGCGCTTGTCACAGCCCACAAAACTGTCTCTGGGCGGCTTAATACTCTCTCCTCGCCGTCCAGGACTTGAGACCGCAACGTCTTCAGCTCGATTCAACAGCTGGAACGTCTGCACCTTCTCTTCTCTTGGAGATAATATCACTAGGGGTTCCCTCCTGGCGGGAGCTCGTCAAAGCGCGGCTCCTCCCCTGCGATGTCTGGCCTCAAGTGAGGTCATCGCCCTCCACAAGCGAGCCTCACGCCTCCAGTAACTTGTCCACATCTCCCAACTGGTCATTTATCTGTTTTCTAGTTCATTGCCCATATTCTCAAATTTTTATTTAAATCCAACACACCATCTTACATCTGTGTTATCGCCTCTATAATTCCTGCACCTTCCAGTTAGGTCAGGCTTGCTGAATAACTCTCAAGGGGGAGACTCGTTTCTCCAGCAGGCTGAGATCATAACACAGGGTCAACATGGTGGCCAGGTGTACCACCAGGGTCAACATGGTGGCCAGGTGTACCACCAGGGTCAACATGGAGGCCAGGTGTACCACCAGGGTCAACATGGTGGCCAGGTGTACCACCAGGGTCAACATGGTGGCTAGGTGTACCACCAGGGTCAACATAGTGGCCAAGTGTACCACCAGGGTCAACATGGTGGCCAGGTGTACCACCAGGGGTCAACATGGTGGCCAGGTGTACCACCAGGGTCAACATGGAGGCCAGGTGTACCACTAGGGGTCAACATGGTGGCCAGGTGTACCACCAGGGTCAACATGGAGGCCAGTTGTACCACCAGGGTCAACATGGTGGCCAAGTGTACCACCACGGGTCAACATGGTGGCTAGGTGTACCACCAGGGGTCAACATAGTGGCCAAGTGTACCACCAGGGTCAACATGGTGGCCAGGTGTACCACCAGGGTCAACATGGTGGCCAGGTGTACCACCAGGGTCAACATGGTGGCCAGGTGTACCACCAGGGTCAACATAGTGGCCAGGTGTACCACCAGGGTCAACATAGTGGCCAAGTGTACCACCAGGGTCAACATGGAGGCCAGGTGTACCACCAGGGTCAACATGGAGGCCAGGTGTACCACCAGGGTCAACATGGAGGCCAGGTGTACCACCAGGGTCAACATGGTGGCCAGGTGTACCACCAGGGGTCAACATGGAGGCCAGGTGTACCACCAGGGTCAACATGGTGGCCAGGTGTACCACCAGGGTCAACATGGTGGCCAGGTGTACCACCAGGGTCAACATGGTGGCCAGGTGTACCACCAGGGTCAACATGGAGGCCAGGTGTACCACCAGGGTCAACATGGTGGCCAGGTGTACCACCAGGGTCAACATGGTGGCCAGGTGTACCACCAGGGGTCAACATGGTGGCCAGGTGTACCACCAGGGGTCAACATGGTGGCCAGGTGTACCACCAGGGTCAACATGGTGGCCAGGTGTACCACCAGGGTCAACATGGAGGCCAGGTGTACCACCAGGGTCAACATGGTGGCCAGGTGTACCACCAGGGTCAACATGGTGGCCAGGTGTACCACCAGGGTCAACATGGTGGCCAGGTGTACCACCAGGGTCAACATGGTGGCCAGGTGTACCACCAGGGTCAACATGGTGGCCAGGTGTACCACCAGGGTCAACATGGTGGCCAGGTGTACCACTAGGGTCAACATGGTGGCCAGGTGTACCACCAGGGTCAACATGGTGGCCAGGTGTACCACCAGGGTCAACATGGTGGCCAGGTGTACCACCAGGGTCAACATGGTGGCCAGGTGTACCACTAGGGTCAACATGGTGGCCAGGTGTACCACCAGGGTCAACATGGTGGCCAGGTGTACCACCAGGGTCAACATGGTGGCCAGGTGTACCACCAGGGTCAACATGGTGGCCAGGTGTACCACCAGGGTCAACATGGTGGCCAGGTGTACCACCAGGGTCAACATGGTGGCCAGGTGTACCACTAGGGTCAACATGGTGGCCAGGTGTACCACCAGGGTCAACATGGTGGCCAGGTGTACCACCAGGGTCAACATGGTGGCCAGGTGTACCACCAGGGTCAACATGGTGGCCAGGTGTACCACCAGGGTCAACATGGTGGCCAGGTGTACCACCAGGGTCAACATGGTGGCCAGGTGTACCACCAGGGTCAACATGGTGGCCAGGTGTACCACCAGGGTCAACATGGTGGCCAGGTGTACCACCAGGGTCAACATGGTGGCCAGGTGTACCACCAGGGTCAACATGGTGGCCAGGTGTACCACCAGGGTCAACATGGTGGCCAGGTGTACCACCAGGGTCAACATGGTGGCCAGGTGTACCACCAGGGTCAACATGGTGGCCAGGTGTACCACCAGGGTCAACATGGTGGCCAGGTGTACCACCAGGGTCAACATGGTGGCCAGGTGTACCACCAGGGTCAACATGGTGGCCAGGTGTACCACCAGGGTCAACATGGTGGCCAGGTGTACCACCAGGGTCAACATGGTGGCCAGGTGTACCACCAGGGTCAACATGGTGGCCAGGTGTACCACCAGGGTCAACATGGTGGCCAGGTGTACCACCAGGGTCAACATGGTGGCCAGGTGTACCACCAGGGTCAACATGGTGGCCAGGTGTACCACAGGGGTCAACATGGTGGCCAGGTGTACCACCAGGGTCAACATGGTGGCCAGGTGTACCACCAGGGTCAACATGGTGGCCAGGTGTACCACCAGGGTCAACATGGTGGCCAGGTGTACCACCAGGGTCAACATGGTGGCCAGGTGTACCACCAGGGTCAACATGGTGGCCAGGTGTACCACCAGGGTCAACATGGTGGCCAGGTGTACCACCAGGGTCAACATGGTGGCCAGGTGTACCACCAGGGTCAACATGGTGGCCAGGTGTACCACCAGGGTCAACATGGTGGCCAGGTGTACCACCAGGGTCAACATGGTGGCCAGGTGTACCACCAGGGTCAACATGGTGGCCAGGTGTACCACCAGGGTCAACATGGTGGCCAGGTGTACCACCAGGGTCAACATGGTGGCCAGGTGTACCACCAGGGTCAACATGGTGGCCAGGTGTACCACCAGGGTCAACATGGTGGCCAGGTGTACCACCAGGGTCAACATGGTGGCCAGGTGTACCACCAGGGTCAACATGGTGGCCAGGTGTACCACCAGGGTCAACATGGTGGCCAGGTGTACCACCAGGGTCAACATGGTGGCCAGGTGTACCACCAGGGTCAACATGGTGGCCAGGTGTACCACCAGGGTCAACATGGTGGCCAGGTGTACCACCAGGGTCAACATGGTGGCCAGGTGTACCACCAGGGTCAACATGGTGGCCAGGTGTACCACCAGGGTCAACATGGTGGCCAGGTGTACCACCAGGGTCAACATGGTGGCCAGGTGTACCACCAGGGTCAACATGGTGGCCAGGTGTACCACCAGGGTCAACATGGTGGCCAGGTGTACCACCAGGGTCAACATGGTGGCCAGGTGTACCACCAGGGTCAACATGGTGGCCAGGTGTACCACCAGGGTCAACATGGTGGCCAGGTGTACCACCAGGGTCAACATGGTGGCCAGGTGTACCACCAGGGTCAACATGGTGGCCAGGTGTACCACCAGGGTCAACATGGTGGCCAGGTGTACCACCAGGGTCAACATGGTGGCCAGGTGTACCACCAGGGTCAACATGGTGGCCAGGTGTACCACCAGGGTCAACATGGTGGCCAGGTGTACCACCAGGGTCAACATGGTGGCCAGGTGTACCACCAGGGTCAACATGGTGGCCAGGTGTACCACCAGGGTCAACATGGTGGCCAGGTGTACCACCAGGGTCAACATGGTGGCCAGGTGTACCACCAGGGTCAACATGGTGGCCAGGTGTACCACCAGGGTCAACATGGTGGCCAGGTGTACCACCAGGGTCAACATGGTGGCCAGGTGTACCACCAGGGTCAACATGGTGGCCAGGTGTACCACCAGGGTCAACATGGTGGCCAGGTGTACCACCAGGGTCAACATGGTGGCCAGGTGTACCACCAGGGTCAACATGGTGGCCAGGTGTACCACCAGGGTCAACATGGTGGCCAGGTGTACCACCAGGGTCAACATGGTGGCCAGGTGTACCACCAGGGTCAACATGGTGGCCAGGTGTACCACCAGGGTCAACATGGTGGCCAGGTGTACCACCAGGGTCAACATGGTGGCCAGGTGTACCACCAGGGTCAACATGGTGGCCAGGTGTACCACCAGGGGTCAACATGGTGGCCAGGTGTACCACCAGGGTCAACATGGTGGCCAGGTGTACCACCAGGGTCAACATGGTGGCCAGGTGTACCACCAGGGTCAACATGGTGGCCAGGTGTACCACCAGGGTCAACATGGTGGCCAGGTGTACCACCAGGGTCAACATGGTGGCCAGGTGTACCACCAGGGTCAACATGGTGGCCAGGTGTACCACCAGGGTCAACATGGTGGCCAGGTGTACCACCAGGGTCAACATGGTGGCCAGGTGTACCACCAGGGTCAACATGGTGGCCAGGTGTACCACCAGGGTCAACATGGTGGCCAGGTGTACCACCAGGGTCAACATGGTGGCCAGGTGTACCACCAGGGTCAACATGGTGGCCAGGTGTACCACCAGGGTCAACATGGTGGCCAGGTGTACCACCAGGGTCAACATGGTGGCCAGGTGTACCACCAGGGTCAACATGGTGGCCAGGTGTACCACCAGGGTCAACATGGTGGCCAGGTGTACCACCAGGGTCAACATGGTGGCCAGGTGTACCACCAGGGTCAACATGGTGGCCAGGTGTACCACCAGGGTCAACATGGTGGCCAGGTGTACCACCAGGGTCAACATGGTGGCCAGGTGTACCACCAGGGTCAACATGGTGGCCAGGTGTACCACCAGGGTCAACATGGTGGCCAGGTGTACCACCAGGGTCAACATGGTGGCCAGGTGTGGCCAGGTGTACCACCAGGGTCAACATGGTGGCCAGGTGTACCACCAGGGTCAACATGGTGGCCAGGTGTACCACCAGGGTCAACATGGTGGCCAGGTGTACCACCAGGGTCAACATGGTGGCCAGGTGTACCACCAGGGTCAACATGGTGGCCAGGTGTACCACCAGGGGTCAACATGGTGGCCAGGTGTACCACCAGGGTCAACATGGTGGCCAGGTGTACCACCAGGGTCAACATGGTGGCCAGGTGTACCACCAGGGTCAACATGGTGGCCAGGTGTACCACCAGGGTCAACATGGTGGCCAGGTGTACCACCAGGGGTCAACATGGTGGCCAGGTGTACCACCAGGGTCAACATGGTGGCCAGGTGTACCACCAGGGTCAACATGGTGGCCAGGTGTACCACCAGGGTCAACATGGTGGCCAGGTGTACCACCAGGGGTCAACATGGTGGCCAGGTGTACCACCAGGGTCAACATGGTGGCCAGGTGTACCACTAGGGGTCAACATGGTGGCCAGGTGTACCACCAGGGTCAACATGGTGGCCAGGTGTACCACCAGGGTCAACATGGTGGCCAGGTGTACCACCAGGGTCAACATGGTGGCCAGGTGTACTACCAGGGTCAACATGGTGGCCAGGTGTACCACCAGGGTCAACATGGTGGCCAGGTGTACCACCAGGGGTCAACATGGAGGCCAGGTGTACCACCAGGGTCAACATGGTGGCCAGGTGTACCACCAGGGTCAACATGGTGGCCAGGTGTACCACCAGGGTCAACATGGTGGCCAGGTGTACCACCAGGGTCAACATGGTGGCCAGGTGTACCACCAGGGTCAACATGGTGGCCAGGTGTACCACCAGGGTCAACATGGTGGCCAGGTGTACCACCAGGGTCAACATGGTGGCCAGGTGTACCACAGGGTCAACATGGTGGCCAGGTGTACCACCAGGGTCAACATGGTGGCCAGGTGTACCACCAGGGTCAACATGGTGGCCAGGTGTACCACTAGGGGTCAACATGGTGGCCAGGTGTACTACCAGGGTCAACATGGTGGTAACACCTGGCCACCATGTTGACCCTGGTAGTACACCTGGCCACCATGTTGACCCCTAGTGGTACACCTGGCCACCATGTTGACCCTGGTGGTACACCTGGCCACCATGTTGACCCTGGTAGTACACCTGGCCACCATGTTGACCCTATGGTACACCTGGCCACCATGTTGACCATGGTGGTAAACCTGGCCACCATGTTGACCCTGGTGGTACACCTGGCCACCATGTTGACCCTGGTGGTACACCTGGCCACCATGGTGACCCTGGTGGTACACCTGGCCTCCATGTTGACCCTAGTGGTACACCTGGCCACCATGTTGACCTGGTGGTACACCTGGCCACCATGTTGACCCTGGTGGTACACTGGCCTCCATGTTGACCCTGGTGGTACACCTGGCCACCATGTTGACCCTGGTGGTACACCTGGCCACCATGTTGACCCTGGTAGTACACCTGGCCACCATGTTGACCCCTAGTGGTACACCTGGCCACCATGTTGACCCTGGTGGTACACCTGGCCACCATGTTGACCCTGGTAGTACACCTGGCCACCATGTTGACCCTGGTGGTACACTGGCCACCATGTTGACCCTGGTGGTACACCTGGCCACCATGTTGACCCTGGTGGTACACCTGGCCACCATGTTGACCCTGGTAGTACACCTGGCCACCATGTTGACCCTGGTGGTACACCTGGCCACCATGTTGACCCTGGTGGTACACTGGCCACCATGTTGACCCTGGTAGTACACCTGGCCACCATGTTGACCCTAGTGGTACACCTGGCCACCATGTTGACCCTGGTGGTACACTGGCCACCATGTTGACCCCTGGTGGTACACCTGGCCACCATGTTGACCCTGGTGGTACACTGGCCACCATGTTGACCCCTGGTGGTACACCTGGCCACCATGTTGACCATGGTGGTACACCTGGCCACCATGTTGACCCTGGTGGTACACCTGGCCACCATGTTGACCCTGGTGGTACACCTGGCCACCATGTTGGACCCTGGTGGTACACTGGCCACCATGTTGACCCTGGTGGTACACCTGGCCACCATGTTGACCCTGGTGGTACACCTGGCCACCATGTGGACCCTGGTGGTACACCTGGCCACCATGTTGACCCTGGTGGTACACCTGGCCACCATGTTGACCCTGGTGGTACACCTGGCCACCATGTTGACCCTAGTGGTACACCTGGCCACCATGTTGACCCTGGTGGTACACCTGGCCACCATGTTGACCCTGGTGGTACACCTGGCCACCATGTTGACCTGGTGGTACACCTGGCCACCATGTTGACCCTGGTGGTACACCTGGCCACCATGTTGACCTGGTGGTACACCTGGCCACCATGTTGACCCTGGTGGTACACCTGGCCACCATGTTGACCCTGGTGGTACACCTGGCCACCATGTTGACCCTGGTGGTACCTGGCCACCATGTTGACCCTGGTGGTACACCTGGCCACCATGTTGACCCTGGTGGTACACCTGGCCACCATGTTGACCTGGTGGTACACCTGGCCACCATGTTGACCCTGGTGGTACACCTGGCCACCATGTTGACCCTGGTGGTACACCTGGCCTCCATGTTGACCCTGGTGGTACACCTGGCCACCATGTTGACCCTGGTGGTACACCTGGCCACCATGTTGACCCTGGTGGTACACCTGGCCACCATGTTGACCCTGGTGGTACACCTGGCCACCATGTTGACCCTGGTGGTACACCTGGCCACCATGTTGACCCTGGTGGTACACCTGGCCACCATGTTGACCCTGGTGGTACACCTGGCCACCATGTTGACCCTGGTGGTACACCTGGCCACCATGTTGACCCTGGTGGTACACCTGGCCACCATGTGACCCTGGTGGTACACCTGGCCACCATGTTGACCCTGGTGGTACACCTGGCCACCATGTTGACCCTGGTGGTACACCTGGCCACCATGTTGACCCTGGTGGTACACCTGGCCACCATGTTGACCCTGGTGGTACACCTGGCCACCATGTTGACCCTGGTGGTACACCTGGCCACCATGTTGACCCTGGTGGTACACCTGGCCACCATGTTGACCCTGGTGGTACACCTGGCCACCATGTTGACCCTGGTGGTACACCTGGCCACCATGTTGACCCTGGTGGTACACCTGGCCACCATGTTGACCCTGGTGGTACACCTGGCCACCATGTTGACCCTGGTGGTACACCTGGCCACCATGTTGACCCTGGTGGTACACCTGGCCACCATGTTGACCCTAGTGGTACACCTGGCCACCATGTTGACCCTGGTGGTACACCTGGCCACCATGTTGACCCTGGTGTTACACCTGGCCACCATGTTGACCCTGGTGGTACACCTGGCCACCATGTTGACCCTGGTGGTACACTGGCCACCATGTTGACCCTGGTGGTACACCTGGCCACCATGTTGACCCTGGTGGTACACCTGGCCACCATGTTGACCCTAGTGGTACACCTGGCCACCATGTTGACCCTGGTGGTACACTGGCCACCATGTTGACCCTGGTGGTACACCTGGCCACCATGTTGACCCTGGTGGTACACCTGGCCACCATGTTGACCTGGTGGTACACCTGGCCACCATGTTGACCCTGGTGGTACACCTGGCCACCATGTTGACCCTGGTGGTACACCTGGCCACCATGTTGACCCTGGTGGTACACCTGGCCACCATGTTGACCCTGGTGGTACACCTGGCCACCATGTTGACCCTAGTGGTACACCTGGCCACCATGTTGACCCTGGTGGTACACCTGGCCACCATGTTGACCCTGGTGGTACACCTGGCCTCCATGTTGACCCTGGTGGTACACCTGGCCACCATGTTGACCCTGGTGGTACACCTGGCCACCATGTTGACCCTGGTGGTACACCTGGCCACCATGTTGACCCTGGTGGTACACCTGGCCACCATGTTGACCCTGGTGGTACACCTGGCCACCATGTTGACCCTGGTAGTACACCTGGCCACCATGTTGACCCCTAGTGGTACACCTGGCCACCATGTTGACCCTGGTGGTAAACCTGGCCACCATGTTGACCCTGGTGGTACACTGGCCACCATGTTGACCCTGGTGGTACACCTGGCCACCATGTTGACCCTGGTGGTACACCTGGCCTCCATGTTGACCCTGGTGGTACACCTGGCCACCATGTTGACCCTGGTGGTACACCTGGCCACCATGTTGACCCTGGTGGTACACCTGGCCACCATGTTGACCCTGGTGGTACACCTGGCCACCATGTTGACCCTGGTGGTACACCTGGCCACCATGTTGACCCTGGTGGTACACCTGGCCACCATGTTGACCCTGGTGGTACACCTGGCCTCCATGTTGACCCTGGTGGTACACCTGGCCACCATGTTGACCCTGGTGGTACACCTGGCCACCATGTTGACCCTGGTGGTACACCTGGCCTCCATGTTGACCCTGGTGGTACACCTGGCCACCATGTTGACCCTGGTGGTACACCTGGCCACCATGTTGACCCTGGTGGTACACCTGGCACCATGTTGACCCTGGTGGTACACCTGGCCACCATGTTGACCTGGTGGTACACCTGGCCACCATGTTGACCCTGGTGGTACACCTGGCCTCCATGTTGACCCTAGTGGTACACCTGGCCACCATGTTGACCCTGGTGGTACACCTGGCCACCATGTTGACCCTGGTGGTACACCTGGCCTCCATGTTGACCCTGGTGGTACACCTGGCCACCATGTTGACCCTGGTGGTACACCTGGCCACCATGTTGACCTGGTAGTACACCTGGCCACCATGTTGACCCCTAGTGGTACACCTGGCCACCATGTTGACCCTGGTGGTACACCNACCTAGATTAATAAGGTGTGTGACCTAAGATTAACTTCTTTAGACAATAACAACCAATAACTTCAATGTTGTAAAATATAATAACATTAACAGTTATTTCGTTATTAATAATTATTATCTGAATAATGTACTGACCGCTTGGAGGTGGTCGTGGTCGGTGCACCAGGCGACGGGCTGCGAGGCGCGGCAGGTAATGTTGAGGGTGCTGCCAGGCTCCACCACCATCTGGTCACTGGCGTGCAGGATCTCCGGCTTCTCCCACCGCGGCTGGTCCTCCACCGCCTGCCCCACCGACACTCCTGCAGGTGGTCAGTACAACAATGAAGCAAAAAATACATACCTATATTACTTCATTCATACTCATATGAGACGTCTCCCCTAAGAGGCATCTTCACAGAGAGACATTATTGCTTTCCTGAGACACTGACGCCTTGCTACCTTCACCCCGGCTCCCACTCACTGACCGCCGCTATCTTCTCTTCTGGCACACCTGCAGGAAGCGATGAGTTCCGGGATGCGAACGCTGGAGTGACATGGGTCAACATGGTGGCCAGGTGTACCACCAGGGTCAACATGGTGGCCAGGTGTACCACCAGGGGTCAACATGGTGGCCAGGTGTACCACCAGGGGTCAACATGGTGGCCAGGTGTACCACCAGGGGTCAACATGGTGGCCAGGTGTACCACCAGGGTCAACATGGTGGCCAGGTGTACCACCAGGGTCAACATGGTGGCCAGGTGTACCACCAGGGGTCAACACGGTGGCCAGGTGTACCACCAGGGTCAACATGGAGGCCAGGTGTACCACCAGGGTCAACATGGTGGCCAGGTGTACCACCAGGGTCAACATGGTGGCCAGGTGTACCACCAGGGTCAACATGGTGGCCAGGTGTACCACCAGGGTCAACATGGTGGCCAGGTGTACCACCAGGGTCAACATGGTGGCCAGGTGTACCACCAGGGTCAACATGGTGGCCAGGTGTACCACCAGGGGTCAACATGGTGGCCAGGTGTACCACCAGGGTCAACATGGTGGCCAGGTGTACCACCAGGGGTCAACATGGTGGCCAGGTGTACCACCAGGGGTCAACATGGTGGCCAGGTGTACCACCAGGGGTCAACATGGTGGCCAGGTGTACCACCAGGGTCAACATGGTGGCCAGGTGTACCACCAGGGTCAACATGGTGGCCAGGTGTACCACCAGGGTCAACATGGTGGCCAGGTGTACCACCAGGGTCAACATGGTGGCCAGGTGTACCACCAGGGGTCAACATGGTGGCCAGGTGTACCACCAGGGTCAACATGGTGGCCAGGTGTACCACCAGGGTCAACATGGTGGCCAGGTGTACCCCCAGGGTCAACATGGTGGCCAGGTGTACCACCAGGGTCAACATGGAGGCCAGGTGTACCACCAGGGTCAACATGGTGGCCAGGTGTACCACCAGGGGTCAACATGGTGGCCAGGTGTACCACCAGGGGTCAACATGGTGGCCAGGTGTACCACCAGGGTCAACATGGTGGCCAGGTGTACCACCAGGGTCAACATGGTGGCCAGGTGTACCACCAGGGTCAACATGGAGGCCAGGTGTACCACCAGGGTCAACATGGTGGCCAGGTGTACCACCAGGGTCAACATGGAGGCCAGGTGTACCACCAGGGTCAACATGGTGGCCAGGTGTACCACCAGGGGTCAACATGGTGGCCAGGTGTACCACCAGGGTTCAACATGGTGGCCAGGTGTACCACCAGGGTCAACATGGTGGCCAGGTGTACCACCAGGGTCAACATGGTGGCCAGGTGTACCACCAGGGTCAACATGGTGGCCAGGTGTACCACCAGGGTCAACATGGTGGCCAGGTGTACCACCAGGGTCAACATGGTGGCCAGGTGTACCACCAGGGTCAACATGGTGGCCAGGTGTACCACCAGGGTCAACATGGTGGCCAGGTGTACCACCAGGGTCAACATGGTGGCCAGGTGTACCACCAGGGTCAACATGGTGGCCAGGTGTACCACCAGGGTCAACACGGAGGCCAGGTGTACCACCAGGGTCAACATGGTGGCCAGGTGTACCACCAGGGTCAACATGGAGGCCAGGTGTACCACCAGGGTCAACATGGTGGCCAGGTGTACCACCAGGGGTCAACATGGTGGCCAGGTGTACCACCAGGGTCAACATGGTGGCCAGGTGTACCACCAGGGTCAACATGGAGGCCAGGTGTACCACCAGGGTCAACATGGTGGCCAGGTGTACCACCAGGGTCAACATGGTGGCCAGGTGTACCACCAGGGTCAACATGGTGGCCAGGTGTACCACCAGGGTCAACATGGTGGCCAGGTGTACCACCAGGGTCAACATGGTGGCCAGGTGTACCACCAGGGTCAACATGGTGGCCAGGTGTACCACCAGGGTCAACATGGTGGCCAGGTGTACCACCAGGGTCAACATGGAGGCCAGGTGTACCACCAGGGTCAACATGGTGGCCAGGTGTACCACCAGGGTCAACATGGTGGCCAGGTGTACCACCAGGGTCAACATGGAGGCCAGGTGTACCACCAGGGTCAACATGGAGGCCAGGTGTACCACCAGGGGTCAACATGGTGGCCAGGTGTACCACCAGGGGT
>WNGS01165645.1:3452-18472 GCA_020271785.1 Procambarus virginalis | reverse complement strand
AGATGGTTCTGCTGGGATTTGTCCACCACAATGGATTTGTAGTTGACAGACGTAGCTGTCTAATCATACTGATGGTTGTACCACCTGGTAGACTTGAGGTCTTTATCTGTTAGAAACCCTGAGATATTGATTGTCATCTGGGTACAGGCCT
Source organism: Procambarus virginalis (assembly GCA_020271785.1). NCBI lineage: Eukaryota > Metazoa > Arthropoda > Malacostraca > Decapoda > Cambaridae > Procambarus > Procambarus virginalis. The sequence continues at coordinate 18,321 of WNGS01165645.1, read as the reverse complement.
TAATTGTAGTCATCTGCTAACTTTTAGTGACATATTTTCTCTGGGACCCTTGGTCAAACAACCCACGGGCATGGACCTTGGGCCCTCTTATTCTGGATGGTAATTTGGGCAGTAGACAAAGTCGCATTACCTTTGGAATTTGCTAATTGGACACAAATTGTTTGTTGCTACCTTGCGTACTGTACTGTGGTGGGAAGCTATCTTCTACCTTGGGTTTGGAATACGTTAATTTCGTAGTTTGCACAGTGCTGCATGGGCTTACCTCTTCTACACCTTTGCAGTGTAGAATTGGGTTCACAACAGTCTATGTTGTGTGATTTGAGACACCTTGCATATTTCCCCAATTCCTGGAGTCGCTTAATACGAGTGTCTCCTGTCTGGATAATTGGCACAACGGTATGTTTGAATGTTTTTTTTTTTTTTTAATTAGATATATACAAGAGTTGTTACATTCTTTGTACAGCCACTAGTACGCGTAGCGTTTGGGCAGGTCCCTGGAATACGATCCCCGCCGCGAAGAATCGTTGTTATCAAACAGTACACATTTAACTGTTGCGTTTAAACAGAGGCTACAGTTAAGGAATTGTGCCCAGTAAATCCCCGGCCGGATACGAACCCATGACATAGCGCTCGCGACGCCAGGCGAGTGTCTTACCACTACACACGAGACTGTTTTTTTTGCAGAACATACATGTCCCCCAGCCTACTGCACGTTTGGAAGTTACCGGTTTGGGTGAACTAGTAACAGTAGGCTTGGAGGATCTGCTTTTTTTTTGCAGGGATATCCTGCACAGGCCCTAAGCCTCTGGGTGGCCACTAAGGGTTGCTTGTTTCTGTTTTACTTGATCCCTTTTATCAAACTAAGGGGTTCGTAGTTGGTTGAATTCTTGTACCAACCCACAGACCCTGATGTTGCAAACTGCTGTGTTGTGGTCACTGTACATCTTTTTGCATTGCTCTGTTTCTAATTACTTTCTTAAACTGTGATAGACTCTGTGCTATGTAAATGTCTAAATTTCTTCTCTTAGTTGCATTGCAAGTTTTGCAGCTTCGTCTGCAATGTCTTTTCCTATTATTCCCACATGACTTGGCACCCACGTGATAAGTACCTGTCGGCCTTGTCGTTTGAGTGTTTGCATTAATGATATGACATTAGTGATCAGATGTATGTTATCACATATGTGTTCTTGTTGCAATGTGTTCTCGTATCTGTATGTATGATAACATGTTGTCGGTGTCAGCAGGAGCATGTTCCAAAGCCTTTTGAATGGCTAGCATCTCTGTTTGTAAAGTCGAACCCCCATTTGAGAGTCTCCAACTATTTACAGTTTCCTGCTTTAACTGCAGCTCTGATTTCTTGTCCCTGCTGGTCTACTGATCCATCTGTGAAGTAAGTGAAGCTGTCGGATGCCAAGTTTGCTTCTATTTGCATCTGTGCAATGTTACGTAGCAGATGAGGATTTGTCTGGTTCTTTTTTCCTTCAATAACCATAATCTTAAGTCTGCTGGCGGAGATTCCCAAGGGGCTTGCATAACAAAGTCTGCATGTATTTCGTCGACACCCTTCTCAGTGACTGTGTTTGTTATATCGAATGTATTGATGGTGTTTATCGCACAATGGGTCCACCTGTTGCTATTGGAGGCTCTTCTGTCCAGAGTTAGTGCTCCAGTGATTATATCTTTAAGTGAACTGATTCTAGGTCTAGTTAATATCTTGGTCAGCATGCACGTAGCAATCCCTTTTACCCTTATTTCAATCGACGTTAGCTTGGTTTCTAGTCTTAGGTTCAGTATTTTAGTCCATCTGGGAGCTCTTGTTATGATTCGCAATGCATCGTTTTGAATACCCTCAACGTTTGCCCACTGGCCAGGAGAAAGAGTGAGTAAGGCAGGCGCTGCATAATCAACTAGGGAACGAACGGCGTGTATGTAGAACATTCTTAACACTTTGTGTCCCGCTCCTAGGCGGGGCCCTGTGATTGCTCTCATTATATTTAATCGTGATTTTGTTTTCTCCTTCAGATATTGAATTTGCTTGTTGAATATCATTTTAAAATCTATCCACACTCCGAGATATTGATATTGTGTAAGCCACTGAAGGTTAATGTCTTGAATGTGTAGGTGCCTGTCTGGAGTGTGGCCGCCTAGTCTCATTGCCTTAGACTTCTGTGCAGATATTTTTAGCCCTAAAACGCTGCATTCAGATGTTACTTTATCTAATGCATCTTGTGCTTTATTGAGAAGTGAAGGACCTGTAATGACTAATGGTATATCATCAGCATAGCTTAGCAATTTAACCCCTTTTGTAAATGTCATGGTAACGAGGTTTTCCATAAGGATGTTAAAAAGACTAGGACTGAGGACTCCTCCTTGTGGCGTCCCATTCTCATGCAAGTGGTAGTCCGACACTTGTCCTTGCAACTTTACTCTGGTATACCTGTGACTTAGGTAATCTTGAATCCATGCTAGCATTTTTCCCTTTACACCTTTTGTAACTAAGGTGCGTAAAATTGCTTGCGGTCTTACAAGTTCGAATGCTTTTTCTAGATCAAGAAAGATCACTATAGCCAGACCTGAGTTAACTGTTCCTAGTAATGTGGCTATGCAGTTGGCAGTACCCACGCCTCTAGTGAAGCCAAATATGTGTTTATGCAGGTCTCCAGTCTTCCACAGTAGCCTATTGAAGACCATCCGTTCTGCAGTTTTACTAATGCATGATGTTAATGAAATGGGTCTGTAATTGCCAGGTTCTTTCGGCTTAGGAATCGGTATGATGTCTGCTTGCTTCCAAGAGGTTGGTAGTTTGCCTTGCTGCCAAGATGCATTAATGACGTCCAATATTCCTTGTTCTCCAGCTGGACCTGCAGGTGCGATCATTGAGTATGTAATGTTATCAGCACCTGGTGCAGTGTCCTTACCACCTTTTTTGGCTCTAATTAGTTCTTGTTTGGTGAAGGTATAGTCACATTCGTCATTTATAGCTACGCTCTCATGAATGACTGTCAACCTATATTGTTTTAATTGCATAAGTGCCAGATTTTCTCCAACTTGGTGTGAAAGTATTTGGCTGATGTTTATTTGTAGTTGTTTTATCCTTTAATTTACTCTTATTTTCTGTTTCTGAAGGCTCGCAAGAGGCTTTAACTTCCTCATTTGCTCGTCGTTTGTCTATGATGGAACGTAAACCTTCAGTGATGTCCTGTACTGTCAGAATGGTGTTATGTTGATGAGTATAATTCATCCAGTATATCGCTGGACAATTTTCGTTGAAGGACTACTTTGGTCATCCATTCACTAGTGGTTATATCAACCTTAAGACTGAATGTTCTTAGTAGTGACTCAAACTCCATGCTGAAGGATTGTAATGAGTCAGCAGTCTGATCAGGTTGAGGTAAGTCCAGCAATTGTAGTACTAGAAGTATGACAGTTTTCTCATTGCCAGCATTATCCATTCTGGCTAGCTGGTTAAGCCTTGTGGGGGCTTGTACTTGGGTTGCTCATAATACTGAACAAGTACTGATGGAGTAGCCTAGGGTAACATTCTGCAATCACTCGGCTATAATCCTACCTCTACTAGAGGTTAGCACTTAAAATTAATATACATCATATATAATCATACACACTAATGATTTGAGTGATAAACTAGTGTCACTGGAAGTACCTTTAGGTTAGCTCCTCAATTATCACCCTAGGATGGTATAGACACTAATTAATCACTCAAAAGTGCAATGATTATAAGTAAGTTATTATATACACAACTCAACTCGAGCTGGTATTAATTACACCCAAAATAGGGTCTGCACCATAGGTTGTTCAATATAAGTATAACTAGACTATGATAATAAGTAGGACTAGGATGAACAATAAATAGTTCAACTAGTGAATGGTAATAGGGGACTAGGTTATCAATAAACACTAGTCAATGTATTTCCTACCCTGTAGTGGGTTGGCAAGTAGTAAATATATATTGAGAAAACTAGTGCAATATATATTTTAAATAATTCTCTATTTAAGAGAAATAATATACACAATTGTTGATGATATCCTCTTAATAGCCTCTAGAATTATTTAGAAATATTAAATCTTATTAGTGACCTCGCGAAATAAACACCACAAAATTCGTGGATAAACTTGCGAGGGCTCAGCTCACTAATTTGGCTGGCTTTAACATAAGCATGTCACTTCATGAACTTGGTGAGTGACCTTGAAGTCTCAGTTTTTTTTTTAGGTTTACATGCAAGCATGCTAATAAATACAATAAAACAACCAAAAACCACAGACAGAACAAAGAAAGCAAACATGTGCAAAAAACATAAAGGACATAAGTACATAAACACAAGAAAAAAAAACGCCGTCCGGAAGGGCCGACCACAAACAACAAAATTTACAAAAACAATGTCAACAATAAGTACAAAAACAAATTTCAAGTAATGAAGACACATCGGAATACAACACAGAAATGACACTTAAACAGTAAAAAACAGAACAAGGCTACCAGCACCGTAAACACACACGGAGAGGCACCAACACGAACAAAAAACAATAATAAGAACCATAACAATAAGAACAATAATAAGAACCATAAACATAATAACAATAATCATAAGACAGAAAATAAAAAAAAACAACAAAACATACACGCCAAAAGCCTGAAGGGCACTCAGCACTCCATAAGCAAGTGCACAAACAACATCATGAAACCAAAAAGAAACCACAAAACATAATAAAGGAACATACCACCCACAACCAGACACACACACACAGGAACCAGACACACGCACACTGCACACGCCGCACACAAAACAACCCACAACCACAAACCGGAGCACGCAGGGACCGGTAAACCAAACCCTTCCCACCCACTCATACACCCGACCCACACCACACAACCATGCACACTAAAGGCAATAACCCACAACCCACAATACATAAAGGAAGCATGGGTCAAGCAAAAAAACCAACCCCCTCGGGAGAAAGATACTTAACAGGGAAACGTCCTGTTAGAGCCCTCCCAAACAGTTACTCCTTCTCGGTGGGGCGACGCCCCCCCAGCTGCCGCGGACCCGGCACAAACTCTGGAATCTCCAGAACAGGTGGACACAGGTACCTCCGATTGTCAAAGGCAGTCGCATAACGAGGCTGGGGACCACAAGCCACGCCCTCCGACGTAGCAGACGACACCGATGAAGCGTACGAGGGCTGCCGAGACAGCCGCGTTGCCGGACGCACAGGAGCAGGGGGACAAACGACAAGAAGGCAATGCCTCCACCGAGACTGCATGAGACACTGAAGAGACGGCCGCAGAAGGAAGAGTCGGCGAAACCGCAGTCGAGGAGCCGGGGACCGAGGCAAGAGGCACAGAATCTCCAGAGCGAGCAGTCTTTTTCAACAGCAGCACAAAGTCACCCCGCGCACCACGGACCTCAGCAGGGAATACCACCCCCCACGAAGAACCGGAGCCATCCGAGGCAGGCGATGCACCCGAAGCAGGAACCGCAGCCACTAGATCGGAAGTGGAGGCCGAAAGACCGTCACAGGCATCCTCTGGCAAATGCACCTCCACTGCCACCGTAGTATGCACGGCAGCCGTAGCCACCCCGCTGTCGCCTGCAGACTCACAAGCGCCAAATTCGCCAACGTCCGCCCACGCAGACGACGAACGCTGGGAACGCTTAGGCACGGGCCGCACATCCTCAGACCCGGAGGTCGACTCGGGGAGTTGCGTGGTGACCACCGGCCAGGTCGGACGCTCCTGAGGTCTCTCCGCACTGGCTGGTGTTTACGTTGGGTGATTGCTGGTTTGCCCTGCTGGTGGTGGTTTGCCACTGACAGGGTGACGTTTGCTTAGCCATGGGGACTTCTCGCCCCCCAGTGAAGAGGACATTGTCGGCTGGACTGGCGTTTACGGTGCCGGTGGACCATCCATTGGTTGGTGTTGCCCTGGTGGATGTGCTTCATGTGCAGCTGTCGGACCTGGTGGGCATCCAGCTGCTTCAGGGCAACCGTGCTGTGGTAAAGTTCCGCCTCCAGGCTGCCTTTCAGGCGTTTCTCGAGCGGTGTGAGGGGCGTGTTTACCCTCTCCCTGATACTGCTGGCTCCGTTAAGGTAGTGAATCTTAGTGTCACCTTGACGTCTGTGGCAGTGCATGGTGCCCCCTTCGAATTTCAGGACGACTTTTTGACCTCCTGTTTCGAACGGTTTGGGACAGTGTTAAGTGTTCGTTGGAACAGGGTCGTTGCCGGGCACTGTGTTGGTATACTTGACGGCTCCCGCACCCTGACGATGTCGCTGAAGTGTAGTGTACCGTCGTCGATGTCCGTGTTGGGGTACACGCTCCGCTGCCAGTATCGGGGTCAACTGCGCACCTGTTATCGGTGTGGTCACGAGGGTCATCTGGCTGCAGCGTGCGACGTGGGAGCAGCTGGTCGGGTGCATGTTTTTCGTGCGGAGGATTTCCCACCCTTGTTACTTTCGGACGGTTCTGAGGATGGAGTGGGTACTGTGCCTGCGGCGCCTGATTGCCTGTCTGCTGCTCCGCCTGTTGCGGTGAATTCTACGGCCTGCGCGACCCGTCTGGTGCCTGCTGTGGCCCCTGGGGCTGTTGAGCCGGTGTGTGTGGGTGTTGGGCCGTCGCCTGAGCTGCGTGTTGTGCAGGATGTCCCGGTGGAGGTCCATGTCCCGCCTGTGGATGTGATACCGGCTCCCGGGAATACGGGTTCTGCTGTTTTAGAGGGGGTGCTTCGGCAGGGAGAGGTGCCTGCCGTGCCTGTGTGTGCTGACAACTGTAGTTCTGCTCTTTCCATCCCTTTGCAGAAGCGTGCGCGTCGGTGTTCTGAGGCTGTTTCCCTGGATGATGTGGACAGTGTGGGTGATGTGGCCTCTCTGGACTCTTCGGACGGTGCTGGTGTGACCTGTGTGGATGTGAAGATGGTGGCCGTGCCTGCGGCGGGGCCTGCTGGGCGTGGTGTGGTGCGACCTGTCTCGAAGCGTTCACGGCGGGCTCGGAGTGTGTCTCCCCCTCGTGGTGTGCCTTGGGAGGAGGTGGGGGAGTATGATGATCTGGCGCCCCCCTCCGAGGATGTTGGTGCTGTGAGAGACTCCGAAGTTGCTACCTGTGCCTCTCCTGCTGTTGGATCTCCGCAGTGGGGGGTTGTCCCTGATGATCGGGACCTCGTCGTGATGTTGCGGAAAGATGTGCGCCGGGGGGGCTCGGGTCCTGTGCCCGGTGGTGGGGTCGGTAACGCACTTGCATCCCCTGCTGTATCCCCTCCTTCCTTGCTCCGGTCTGGGGATTGTCTGGTCCCGTCTGCTGGGGTCGTGCCCTGTGAGGGTCCGGAGTTGGGCCCTTATCGAGATGCCCGGGTGCTTTCGATCCCGTGGTGCTCGTCCACTATCTGGGTGTCGCGGGTGAAGGAGTTTGTGTATCGGGTGCCGGATAGGATGTCTCAGCCGAGGGCGTCGCCTGATGGCCGGCTGCCCGATGACGAGTGGGTGTTTTGGGAAGCGTACTGCTTGCACTTTCCGATATACAAGTTTCCGGAGAAGTATTAGTTCCCGTCTTGCACACACTGCTAAGCCGTGCGTGGGTCAGCTGCCACCGTGACCGCGACGCCCCGCCCCCCGGTGCGGGGTGTCTCCCTCTAACGTTCGACTCTGTTTTCGCCGCCTCTCCTCTCTCTACGGCCCATCACATCTACCACTTTTGACTTTCTTCTCATCCTAACCGTCAACGCATCTCCTTACGTCTGTCCTGGTGCAGTCATCGGGAGGGTTAACCCTTCATGCAAACTGCACCTATTCTCAAGAAGAAGAAGAGGTCGACTCAGACACACGCTCAATACAAGCCAGGCGAACCGACGCACGCCACAGTACTGCAGCATCCTCAACCACATGGGGCACCAGGCCAGACACATGGGGAAGCGCCGTAACCACCCCAGCACCCAGCACATCCAGAACAGACGTCGAGGGTGCAGGGACAGGGACAGGGCCAGATGCAGCAGAGGAAGACGGGGGATTCGAGCAGAGTGTCGGCCGAAGAATCCCAGAGACACTAGGCGGAGCAGGATGATCACCAGGCGATGTCACAACCTCCGGAGGAGAAGCCACCACCACAAGGGGGCGCATCAGGCGACACAGGGGGCATATCCGCGGCCGGAGAGTCGTCCATAGCCACAGAAACCTCCTCCACAGGAAGCGGTGGAAAATCCTCCTCGCTGAAGAGGTTCACGGGTGCTGCGGCCGGCGCAGAACAGTCAGCAGCCTGATGACCCAACAGGCCACAACGATAACACGTCCGAGGCTGGCGGGCGTAAAACACACGGACTGTGTACCCCATCAGACGCACAGAGGACGGAATATCCTCCCGGAGCCTCATGCCCAGGGTGCGAATGTTCGTCCTTACACCCTTAAGTGGGCTCGAAGATACCATATTCACCCGCACACCAATTACGGCGCCAAAACGGCCGAAGTACCGCCGGAGCAGACCCTCCGGAAACTCCAATGGAGCCCCATGCACGCTGACGTAGGTGAGGGCACCACTCCGATCAGAGATTGAAACAGTGCCCGCACCATCCTGCAGAGGTAATGTCCGCCCCTCGTAACGACGGAGAAAGTCGCGGTATGTCAACTCCTCTGTGAACTTGATTATCACACGACGGGCCGTCACCAGCTTGACGCCGTAAATGTCCATCACAGGAATGTTCAGCTGTTCACAAACCCGCGCGATCTCCGGGTATCCAGCCCTGCTGGAAAATTCCAAGCCCACAGACTGAGCCCGCAGTATTGGTGGGAGAGGTACCCCCATCGTGAAGGCCACGTCAGCAGAGGCGAGCAGAAACACACGCCCTCAAACGGCCAAAACTGGCAACAACCACCACAACTGCCTGAGCGAGCAGCGGACACGACCACTCGCCACGACAGCCAGTAGTCAACTCATTGAAGTCTCAGTTTGAGGTTCGGCTGGGGGTCGTGAGCAAATGGTGGGTCACCGCGGCCGGTCTTTGACTGGCAATGTATTGTTCACTAATTTTTTTCACTAGTTTATTTACTTTGATGATAATCTAGCTCTCTAGACCATCTAGGTTCGAATGATCAAACGATTTGAGAGATTCGAATCGGTTCTGTGCTATCTTGGTTCAAAGGACCAAATAATGTGGAGAACCGACCTGTGAGATTTATATTTATTTAATTTATATGAACTTATATAGTGTTTATATTTACGTTAATTTATATATTTCGATAGCAATTTGTATCAGGTTAAGTATTTCGATAGCAATTTGTATGAGGTTAAGCGGACTGTATTTCTGCAAAATTCTCACAAATCGACTCCTTGCACATTAGGGGGGTATATTAAATTTATATATATGCAGCCAATCAAACTGCAATATTAAACTACATATATTAACAATTGAAATTGAGAGGTCTTATTGTATGGTAGGCCTAGTCCACCAGGTATAAACAAGGATGATGACACCAAACAATCCTCGTGGGTGAGGCTAGACACCATGTACTAGTTTACTAGGATTAATTCTTGCTTCCTCGTTAATTGTTCCTGTCAAAGGGCACTTGCTGTAATAGCAGGAATCGTAAATATATGACAGCTATAACAGAGGAAATATTGATATAATATTTATAAGATAAGGATCAATGAATAATTACCTGGGTTTAGTTGCTTCCGTTCGTGCTAACCGGTTTGCCCTATATCTACCTACCTAACATAACTGGCCAGGAATGTGGTAATAAACGGGTTTCGGTAATACAATTTCCTTATAGTAGACGTAGTTGTGTGTCGATAACAGAAGCGCTTTACTCCTGTGACACAGCTGTCCCAGGGGGAATTATAGGAGCAGAACTCGCCACAGCGACCTGTTATCTTAACAACAATGGCTGACTCTTCCCTCCACTGACGCTCTGGCCCTATTGTCCAGATGTCAACAGGTGGTAGAAAGGTCACATTTACTCTATTTTGGTACTGATAATTAAGTTAATTCAAATGTTTTTATGATGTTAAAAGTCCAAAGACTGCTGTATTAAGAATAATTCCCTACATAATAGCTGGTGAATTAATAGCGCTATGTGGCAATGATACCTCGTTTTCTATTGACGGAAAATTCCACTGCGCCACGTCATCTATGAGTGAATTTATGTATACATCAGCCGCAATATTATTTGCATATTGTATTTAATATTAGTAAATGGTGTCGGGTTTTCTGACAATAGCAACAGAGGAAGTAAGGAAACAATTAGCATCACTCATTTAAACTGAACTGTTGGATCAGACAACGTATCACCGTAGATGCTAAAAGAAGCAGAAAAAGACCTCCGCATACCTCTAGTAATGATCATTAATAAACCATTTATAAAGAGAGAGTTTCTCAACTGCTGGAAGACGGCAAATGTGGAACCAATTTGCAAGAAAGGAGATAATGAAAAGGCTCTTAACTACAGACCAGGGGCCAGATTCACGAAAGCACTTACGCAAGCACTTACGAACGTGTACATCTTTCCTCAATCTTTTACGGCTTTGGTTACGTTTATTAAACAGTTTACAAGCATGAAAACTTCCCATTCAACTCTTGTTATTGTTATAAACAGCTTCCTGGTGCTTCGGAGCTCTTTAACTGTTTAATAATTGTAAACAAAGCCGCCAAAGATTGAGAAAAGATGTACAGATTCGTAAGTGCTTTCGTGAATCTGGCCCCTGTATCACTGACAAGTATCTCTTGCAAAGTGCTCGAAAGAATAATAAAGATAAGACAAGTTACACACCTACAGAGAATAAGGTCTCAAAAGGTCTTAAACAGTCTCCGTGGTGTAGTGGTAAGACACTCGCCTGGCGGTCCGCGAGCGCTTTGTCATGGGTTCGTATCCTGGCCGGAGAGGATTTACTGGGCGCAAATCCTTAACTGTAGCCTCTGTTTAACGCAACAGTAAAATGTGTACTTGGTTGTAACAACGATTCTTCGCGGCGGGGATCGTATTCCAGGGACCTGCCCGAAACGCTACGCGTACTAGTGGCTCTACAACAATGTAACAACTCTTGTATATATCTCAAAAAAAAAGTATGTAAACAAACATCAACATTTGGGTATGGAAAATCGGGCCTGATGAACTTACTGGAGTTCTGTGGCAAAACAATGAAAATAGAGCAGAACAAGGTAGATAGTACGTTGATGACCAGACCACACACTAGAAGGTGAAGGGACGACGACGTTTCGGTCCGTCCTGGACCATTCTCAAGTCGATTGTGAGAATGGTCCAGGACGGACTGAAACGTCGTCGTCCCTTCACCTTCTAGTGTGTGGTCTGTTGAACATACTTTAGCCACGTTATTATGACTCATCGCCTGCATATGTAGATAGTACATTTTTAGACCGCCAAAAATTCTTTGACATAGTATCATACAATATATTACTACACATAAAGGCAGGCAGGAGTAAGTGGAAAAGCGCTGACATGGGTAAAGAAATACCTATCAGTTAGGAATCAGAGAGTCACAGTGAGGGGTGAGAAGTCAGACTGGCGAAGGGTAACAAGCGGAGTACGTCATGCATAGGTGCTGGGACCCATACTATCTGCAGAGTTTACCAAAGACTTTTTACAGTTTAAACTCTGGATTTACACTACTATACAGTTATAACTTCAGAATATTCTTTAAGACATGGATTCACACGTCTGTTTACAAATAGATTACTGTTGGAACCGTAATATGCTTACACGCCATTTCAAATATCTATATAACTATCCAGGTTGTCTGAGAGGGAGGCTGATGTCTCGATCTAATCACTTTAGCCTGAGAACAGGCTAATTTAGACATATTTTGGCAATAGATGAATGCAAAACAATATGTGTAGACGATGAGTCACAATAACGTGGCTGAAAATATGAACACGACGTCTTCTATGTTTAGTCTGTCGAAAGTTCGCCTCTCAACAAACTAACACTCTTCGTATTGATCTGGTTCACACTGCTGCTCCTGCTTCTAATGCTGCTGGTGTCTACTCTATTTCCTGTTCGTCTTGTCCTCTCCAATACTTTGGTGAAACTGGCCAGACACTGAATGACAGACTTAAAGAACACAAGAGAAGTGTTAAGTCTGCAGACACAAACAATGCTCTCTTCTGTTATGTTAAGGATTCTAATCATCCTATTGATTGGTCTTTTTCTAAAATAATCTTTCCTGCCTCTACTCCAAAAGACGCCGTCTGGTGGCCACGGCTCTGATACACAACCTGCCCAACATGAACCTTAGTCCAGGCTTTGTTGCTGTTGACTCTTCCCTCTCATAATACATACTCTATTTTTTTTGAGATATATACAAGAGTTGTAACATTCTTGTACAGCCACTAGTACACGTAGCGTTTCGGGCAGGTCCCTGGAATACGATCCCCGCCGCGAAGAATCGTTGTTACAACCAAGTACACATTTTACTGTTGAGTTAAACAGAGGCTACAGTTAAGGAATTGCGTCCAGTAAATCCTCCCCGGCCAGGATACGAACCCATGACATAGCGCTCGCGGAACGCCAGGCGAGTGTCTTACCACTACACCACGAACACTAACGGGTTACCACACCCCGGGTTAGAAATGTTCTAACCTTTTTAACAAACGTAACTTTACATAAGCTTACTTTTCCTTTTTCTTTTTCGTTCCCACCTCTTTTTATTACCAATTCCATTCTTCCTTCATCCCATTATTTCACTCATCCCATTAGCACCTTTTACTCTCTTCTGACCTTTCGCTTTACACCTTACCTTTAGCTAGGAATTACCTTCTTCTCCTACATGTTTCTCACCTCATTCTTGCTATATTTGTTGCCCGTTTCCTCCCTTTGTTTTACGGGCTATTCATGCCCGTGCTACCTCTTGGGTGTCTTAATCTTCATCAATCAATCCCATTGATAGGAAATGTATATGTTATCTCTCAGAATGTTTGGTAATATGTTTATGGTTTGTGATGTGTGTATATGTACTGAACGGGGTGAGAATAGCTTGAGCTACCTCATCCCTTTGTGTGTATTTTACATCAATAAACTTATTTCAATTTCAATTTCAATCCCATTGTTTCATCACAATCGACTTGATAATGGTCCAGGACGGACCGAAACGTCGTCGTCTCTTCATCTTCTGGTGTGTGGTTTGGTCATGAAAACAGTAGGTAATAGCTTATGTTATCAGTGATCATGCTCTCACATCTGACCCCATATCTTGGAAATGATTAAGACCTTCGAAAGTGTTAATTCGGTCCTAGCCGATTACATACACCAGACCTTCTTAGACCATTACACACACAAGTCACAATAGCGTGATAAATCAAATGAATAAATCCACAAGGGCCGTGATGAGGATTCGAACGTACGACCAGGATGATCCCAGACGCGCCTCATACGACTGAACCACGACTTCGCTGTGTATACTGAATTAAGAGCGAAGAGGTCGAATAACTTGTTATAAAGCCCGAAGGGGGGGGGGGATTGCGTAAAACTCCATTTTGTCTTTTGGTTAAATTTTTGGGTTACTTTTGGTTAAATTAGCAGGCGCCTGACAGCTGGGTGGACAGCGCTTCGGATTCGTAGTCCTGAGGTTCCGGGTTCGATCCCCGGTGGGGGGGGGAGACAAATGAGCAAAATGTTTCTTTCACCCTGATGCCCCCTGTTACCTAGCAGTAAATAGGTACCTGGGAGTTATACAGGTGCTTGCTGCTTCCTGGGAGGGGGGGGGTAACAAAAAATAGGCCTAGTCGAGGACCGGACCGCGGGGACGCTAAGCCCCGAAATCATCTCAAGATATACCTCCAGATAACTCAAGAGTGTCTCGGAGAGACTGCGGGATCCGGGTGAGAGCAGTAGCAATCCCGGTTTCAATTCTTTTACCATGTCGTGGCTCAGTCGATTAAGGCGCGTCAAGGATTATCCTGGACGTAAGTTCGAACCTCATCACGGCCTTTGTGGATTTATTCTTAGACCATTAAAATGTTCACTCCTAAAACATCTATCAGGGGATTATATAACCTAATATACCCGTCCTCGACTCAAGTCCAACACATCCAGCGGTCGACTCCACAAACGCATTCACAAATTTTTACAAGCTCTTCATTCTAAACAGGAATTTTCTCATATAAATTAATATTATAATATATTAGCATATTGTGCTTATACAGGCGTAGGTTAGGTTAGGTGTTTAGGTTCTGTTGGCAAGTATTTGTATTTATAATACGTGGGTGAAGCATTTACAGCGTTGTGGTTCGAACAAAATTCGTCAGTGAAGCACTTGTTCCGTAAGTGTTCGAACGAAATCAGTTGTGAGTTGTGTGTAAACCACTTTTCATTTCTAAACAGGTGGTTTTGGCGGGTGCATGGAATCACTTTTGGGTCTTTGTTTGGAGGACGGGCTTTAGTAGCAGCAAGAAGTTAGGGTTAAGACTCTCCATAATTTCACAAGTAAAGTCAATACAAAGTGGTAGAAACAAACAACATGTACAGGACAAAGCAATTAGACATTCTTACCTGCTTATCTAATTAACTCTTTCGGAAATATATTATAATTGTTAGATAATAATTACATTTCAACGTATAAATTAATGAAGTGAGTTACAAATTTCTATATGGATACTCACATCGGAAACCTGAACCACGAATTACTCACCAGCAAAGTGGCCAATGACGAATAAACAGGCGACAAAACATATAGGTATGGCGCCTTTGGGGCCCCATTGACTGTGTAGGCGAGTAGGCGAGTGGAGCGCCATCTGTGGCGTTGCTCGGGGCTTCTCACTAGTGCGGAGTCTCCCCACTAGGAGACCATCACTTGGTCTTGCTTTCTTTAGCGAGTCTTGTGTTTGATCCTCTGGAGGCGCGGCCTTGACGTAGTACT
>WNGS01165644.1:0-17602 GCA_020271785.1 Procambarus virginalis | reverse complement strand
TGATGCTTCTATATTGGTACTAAGTTTTGAAGTGGGTATCTTCTTGAGGTTATCTTGAGATGATTTTGGGCTTTTTAGTGTCCCCGCGGCCGGTCCTCGACCAGGCCTCCACCCCAAGGAAGCAGCCCGTGACAGCTGACTAACACCCAGGTACCTATTTTACTGCTAGGTAACAGGGGCATAGGGTGGAAAAAACTCTGCCCATTGTTGTCGCCAGCGCCTGGGATCGAACCCAGGACCACAGGATCACAAGTCCAGCGTGCTGTCCGCTCGGCCGACCGGCTCCCCGGGTAGTATATAGTTGTGCAATAATTGGGTATTGATTGCTGGTGTTGACTTTTTGATGTGTCAAAAATGTCAACGCCAGCAATATAATCTCAGGCGGCTTGACATCTGCCTCGCAGATGTCAAGCTGCCCGAGATTATATTGCTGGTGTTGACATTTTTGACACATCAAAAAGTCAACACCAGCAATCAATACCCAATTAATGCACAACTATATTCCACCCACTTCAAGACTCCGTACCAATATAGAAGCATCAAGGGGAAGTATGGGCTAATAGGTCCTTTGCAGTTACTTCCATTCTTCCCTCTCATTTATCCAATTTATACCCATTGCACCGAGTTCTGTCTTGTGTTGGTCAAAAGCTGGTTCACCTCATCCAAAACTGTTGCAACATATCACCTCACCCAAATGCGAGTATGTAAGACAAGCTGTTCAATGTTAGCACAAAGCCTCAGGTGGTCCAGTCTGACACCACTCACCACACCACAAGGAGCAATGTGGTCACAATGCGACCCAAACGTCTTAAGGTCAGAGCTGCTCCACTTGACGGTCATGCTATCGGGAGAAGCAATATTTTAAAGGTCCTGAAGGACGTTACTGGCCTCGAACCCGCTGACATTAGTCAGGAAGGTGAAGATATCGTGCTCTTCTTTTCATGTGAAGAGGAGCTAGAAAAACTGACTAACGATGCCATTCTTCGTAAAGAGCACCACCTACATCCTCACTTCCCACGTCAGTTCCTGTCCGGAAGAACTGTTTTTATCAGCAAGACCAGCCAGTGGATCGCTGACCGACCTCAACATCATATCAAGGACAATATCGAGGACGAAAATCCAAACCTGGCTGCATTCAAACTAGAGTTCTGTAACACCGACAAAACATCAATGAAGTTTACGTTCGCCACCATAGCTGCGGCCACCCAGGCTGCCACACAAGGATTCTACTGCTTCGGCTTAAAAATTCCACCCCACCAAATAAAAAAGGAACGATACCATGAGATCCAGCAGTGCTTTAAGTGCTACGAGCTCTCCCACTCGACCAATAAGTGTCAGCACCCTGTCCAGAAGTGCAGCCTGTGCGCACTACTCCATATGCAAGGCTAAAGTCCATCGCTGCTTGCTCTGTGATGGCAATCACCCCGCAATTTCCAACCGCTGCCCTCACAGACAGGAAAGCATCAAGGCCCAGGTTGAAGCCAAGAGAAACAACCCTTCTACCTCCTCGACCAGAGCCCCAAGCGTTCAACCCACACCTTAGATCTAATTAATCGACCAGAAGACTTTCCGGTCTTACCAACATGTGGCTCCTCCCAGCAGGCGACACAGCCTTTATTGGGGCCCCAAGGTCCCACAGGCTCCTTCACAGCCCCCTACATCATGTGCAGGCATTATTCCTGGTCTTATTAGACTTGCGGAAAGGCTAGCAGGACCAGACAACCAGCGCTTTGTTAGTGAACTAAACGCATTATACATAGACAATGGCCTGGCCCCCATCATAGCCACTAGCGTAAATCTCACTGCCTCCTCTTCCACTCCGGAGACTACCACCAGGACGACCGTGCGGTCAACTTCAACACCGACTCCAGAACCACCCATGACCCGGGCGACACAGAGGTAATTCCTTCTCCAGCTCCCAACACTCCCACCATCACTATCTCAGCAGCTGCGCTAGCAGACGTGCTGTCTACAAACGATAACAGCACCACTAGCGCTCCTGAAATAGCTACAACCACCAATCAACGACACCTAAACCTACCTAAGGCTGCGAGGCGAAAGACAAAAACGCCAATTACGGAGGTTACGGACTCCTCAGACGAGGAAATCATAGTGGAGCTCCACCTCCACATCACAAATACGACACCTACACGGTTCAATACTTCCTCATGGAGGCCCCGTCATCAAACTCCAACGACAGCACTACTCAGCCAAAGACGCAGGCAAAGAAAAAACGGAAAACCTAGAGGTCTACACTAATCCCAACAGCTCCATAACTGGTATAGCCAGCCCTCCAGGCTGAAAACCATCATGAAGATCCCCATCCGTCGCCAGATCTCTAGTATCAGCCACTGATACAGATAATGGCTCCAAAGAATTTCCACTTACGGGCTCACCATAGCCCGTGCTATTTGAACTTACTGTTCTGAGTAGCTTAATCTAAAACAACAACAAATGTTAGCATTAAGTTAAACTTTAGTGTTTTCAGGTTACAGTTGTGTGTGTGTAAACTAAAATCTTTGAAAATGTAATAAGTTATTACGAAACGCGGTCAAGCATTGTGTCAGACTAGAAATAAAAATGAATTTGGAGAATTGATTTTTCAATTACCATCAACAGTAAAAAGAAACATAAGAAATTCATGTTAGAATTATTAATCTTACTTTTTCGGTCATATTAACAACATATGTATACAAGAATGTATACATATGTATACATATGTATACAATAATATATATATATATATATATATAATATATATATATACATATATTTTTTTTTTTTTTTTTTTTTTTTTTATATATTTATATACATATATATATATATATACATATATATATATACATATATATATATATATATATATATATATATATATATATATATATATATGCGGAAAATCCACAGAGAAATATGAAAGGTGAACGTTTCGGCCTGTTAGAGCCGTTGTCAACACAAGACTGACTGAAGGAGATAGAGAGTGGATACAAGCCGACACCTGGAACCTGACCAACCCATCCCTAGGGAAAAGGATTAACCAGAGACAGGTATAGCTTAGCTTAGAATGGTCAAAGAGGATTAAGCAGTCAGAGAATAAGGATGAAAGTTAAAGAAAAGCCTCATGAACACACAATATGTGAATATAAAATTGTAATGAGACATTGTAAGTCTCTCTATCAGAGTTTTTAAGAAAATACTCTGATAGAGAGACTTACAATGTCTCTTACAATGACCGATTTGATAAAATGCTATGCCCAAGATTACCATCCGAGTGCCGGCGGGGAAGTGGTTCAAATAGCTTCAGCTATCACTTCCTTTTGTCCAGTCGTGACGGTCAAGCGGATTAAGGCATCCCTGTACACACCAGTTGCGTTGCTCCTGGCAGTATGGGTTCGAGTCACTTCTGGGGTGTGAGTTTTCAGTTGCATATAGTCCTGGGGACCATTCAGGCTTGTTCGCATTTGTGTTCCTCACGGGTTGCCCCAAAAAATGAGGTGATTTGATAAAATGCTATGCCCAAGATTACCATCTGAGTGCCGGCGAGGAAGTGGTTCAATTAGCTTCGGCTATCACTTCCTTTTGTCCGGTCATGATGGTCAAACGGATTAAGGCGTCCCTGTACATACCAATTGCATAGCTCCTGGCAGTATGGGTTCGAGTCACTTCTGGGGTGTGAGTTTTCAGTTGCATATAGTCTTGGGGACCATTCAGGCTTATACTGGAATCACAAACGTTCGTAGAATTTTTCTACCCTCTTGGGTGGCTCAGTATTATTACTATCCTGATGTCGACGGTAGATTTTTGAGACTCCCTACAGCATTGACCACACCATCTTCCACTGGTCGTATTTCACAAGAGA
The DNA here is from genome assembly GCA_020271785.1 of Procambarus virginalis. Taxonomy (NCBI): domain Eukaryota; kingdom Metazoa; phylum Arthropoda; class Malacostraca; order Decapoda; family Cambaridae; genus Procambarus; species Procambarus virginalis. The sequence goes on along the minus strand of WNGS01165644.1, from coordinate 13,743 downwards.
GTGGAGCACCTCGTCGCAATTTTGACACAAGGCTGGCCACACCCACGACTACGCCGCCATGTCGACTGGATGGAAGTGAGTAGAGTACTGCCCTCTGCTCACATTCCGGCAGGTACTTGTTGCCTCGCGCGGTGATTCTGATTGGGCATCATAATTCCCGCCACCGGACGAGTCACACCGTGCTGGTCGTTAACAACCCTCCATGGTTGTTAACCTCATTCTCCCTGTATCATTGAGCAAGAAAACATTACTCTTAAATACCACTTCTATTCCGAGGCGATGTAATAACACGATAAAAAAAAAATTACGTAACACTCCTCCCCCTTAAATGAGTGTTATTTTGGAGCATCCAAACAAACTTTCTTCAGCGAATGTAGCACTATCCATCATGCAATGATTCAACTCGTTCTAGTCATGACACGTCTCATCAGACACACCTTATTATTTTGTAGAAATGGTTCCGTACCTACTGACCACAGATCATCGGCGAGCAGGATCTCCTTTGTCTCATTTCCTATTGCACACAAAATCTGTTCTAAAAACAAATCGTCTTTATACAAGTATATACAAAAAATACATAGGTAAGAATCCTGAAAATACTTCTTTTGACGGGGTGGCTGATGCATAAGTACTTTTCTTAGGTTTACTGGTCTACTGTCCCGCATCACTTCACTATTTTTTATTTTATTTTCCAAAACGTCTTAATTTACACTTTCTACTTCTTTCTTTATACCATACTACGGGATAATGCGTCAGCCATTACGTTTTCCTTTCCTTTAATGTGTACTATACTTATGTTATAGTCCTGCAATATTAAAGCCCACCTAGTTAGGCGCTGGTTGGTATTCTTCATTATTTTTAGAAAGACGAGGGGGTTATGATCTGTGAAGACCGTAATAGGTCCCATTCCCGCCCCCAGTATTTCCATGTATACTTCGCAATGTTGCAATGCCATCACTAAGGCTAAAGTTTCTTTATCGACGATAAAGAAACGATATGCGCTCTTTGATCAGGTAAAAACTTCCTAGAAAAATAGGACACAGGTATACAAGTGCCATTTTGGTCCTATGTTAAAATTGCACCAGCACCTACATCACTTGCATCCACATAGAGGGAAAATGGTATTTGAAAATCTGGAGAAACTAATACAGGAGCTTCTGTTAACAATGATTTCGTTTTATTAAATGATTCGTGACAGGCTTCGTCCTACTGCCACTTCTTACGCTTCGCTAAGAGTCCTGTTAACGGCACGGCAATGGTTGCAAAATTTTTGCAGAATTTTCTATAGTACCCCAACCATGCCTAGGTACCTGAGTAAATCTCTTATCCCTCTAGGCATCTATGGCATCAACTTTTTTTCTGACGGGCAACCTCCCCTTGCCCTACGATGTTCCCAAAATACTGCAATTTTGCTTTGCCAAATTCGCTTTTTGGGAGATTAACAGTCAAATTAACTGCTTCCAATTTATCAAACAACTCCTATAATTGATGTAGGTGTTCTTCCCATGACTGTGAATAAACTATAATGTCGTCAATATAAACTGTACAACCTACCATTCCTGGTAACATTTTATTCATGGCTCTCTTCCACTATTTTTCACTGTTGTTGTTGTTATTTCAGATTTAGCTACTCAGAACGACGTGTCTGTTACGTACTCATAGCTGAATACGTATCTGAATTTAAATAAACTTTTGTTCTATCAACTGTATATGTATATATATATTATAATTATCGTGTGATGTGGCAATGTCAGGGGTACAGGAGCGCGGTAGCATCTTCACACGTCTATTACCTGTGAGATTCGGGAAAGAGATTTTGCTGGACCTGTTCAGTTGGGAGCTCCAGATGTTACTTTTTAACTATTCTTTGATTCATAATATACAGAAATTACGCAGTTAGCATTGTACTTATTATTTTTGGAAATACCTATTATGTTTATTTTATATTCTGATGTACTTTGAGAACCAGTGGTGGTTAAATTAGTCTTAAATATTAAAAAGTCATTATTTTCCATCCCTCATCCTGATTAGGCGGAGGGGGAGAGAATTATGGGTAGAGTCGCAGCGAGAGTGTCAGTCGCTGTTTTGGACTCGGAGGTGAACCTTGTTGGAGTTAAGTCTGGGTTTTTGTTCTTGTCTTTAGTAGTTAATTGTTCTGGGAGAGACAGTTTATATTGTTTGTTGTAATAAGTGAAATATAGTGATCATCTGTAAGTATATATTAATGAAATTATAATTGTTTAAACTTATGCATATTTCTTCTTTCCTAAAGGAATATTTATATTATTGCTCATTACTTATTATGGAGTTATACTGGTGACCCGCTTTAGACAACCGCAGTGGTAGTATCCCTAGACTCTTAAGTTATATGGTTGTAGGATCACGAGCAGTAACAAACGATAGGTAACATAGAGTTATGGGGGCCTGTGCCGGGAAATATTGTTCCCACTTAAACTTAACTGTGCTAATCTAACCTTGCCTTCCTAGGTACCAGTGTCTTGTGTGTTTTCTGCTAATAACTATTCCATGTGCCATGCAAGCCTTCCTGTGTGTCAAGTAACAACGTTTCACGATTTTGAGGTAAGTCATCCTATAAATTTTGTTTGTGCAGTGAGGCCAAGCGAATTTTCAGTGTTGTAACAATTTTACAGTGTAGTGCAGTGCCATTGTGTTAATTATTATTGTGAATCAAGTGCCAAGTGTTAGTAACGATGGAGGATCAAGTGTCGTCGTTGTTGGCTCATCCAAACTTTGAGGGAATTAAAAACCTAACAAAGTCTGCGTTAATAAATATGGCCAGTAAGCTAGAATTAACAGCCAGAAATAACATGACTAAGGCACAAATTCTGAGAGTCATAGTGACACATATTGTTGAGAACGGAGAATTAGGAGAAGAAATTCTGGAGGAAGTTAAAGAAGAGACTAGTGAGCAAATTGCTTTAAGGCTTCTTGAGTTAGATGCACAAGTAACGTATGCTAAACTTGAGGCTCAAGAAAAAGGAAACGAATTTGCAAGGCAACAAAAAATATTAGAAATTGAAGCTCAACAGAAACAGAAATTATTAGAGGCTGAAGCTCAGCAGAGGGAGCTTGAGACTAGGCGTTCAGAAATTGAGGCACAAAAACAGAGAGTTTTAATTGAGTTGCAACTAGAAGCAACAAAGTAGCAACAAGCCGAAGAACACACTAGGCAATTAGAGATTCAACAACAAATGGCTGACACTCATTTCAGGCTTGAAACACAGCGTATGGAAGCTGGGCATGGAAATACTAGTAATGTTTCAATTAATAATGATAATAATCCCATAAGGATGAATAAGTATATAGAATTACCCAAGTTTAATGAGGAGGATCCTGAGGTTTTCTTTGCACATTTTAATAAGATTGCAATCAGTATGAACTGGCCAAGAGATCAATGGGTAGCAATCATGCAGTCTCAATTTAAAGGGCGTAGTCAGGAGGTATTTACATCTCTACCTGACGCTCATAGTTTTGATTATGAGTTTGTAAAGAAAAGCATCTTAAATGCGTATCAATTAAATCCAGAGGCACACAGGCAAAAGTTTAGGAACCTAAGGAGAGTAAGTGATCAGACAATAGCTGATTTTACTCGTCAAAAGACGAAATATTGCAACAGATGGTTAAAGTCACTTTCAGTAACAGAGTATGATGCTCTAAAGAATCTTCTTATCATGGAAGAAGTATTGTCATGTCTCCCAGACAAATTGTCTACTTTTATGGCAGAACAAAAGAATGTAACAGACATTTATGAGCTGTCAAAGCTCGCTGATGAGCATGAGTTGTTGACTAAGGCCCAGTTTACGGCCACTTCACCTAAGTCTAGTCGTAGAGTAAATTATAATGCTCACAGAACTCCGTATCATTATAAGTCCACTCCTAGTTCTCCAGTTACTCCCGTGAACTCTTCTCTTACTAACCCTAAGATTGTTACTCCACTGCCAGGATCATCTAAGCCTAGTAATGCTAATTCTAAACCTGCAGTTGGTTCTACCAGTGTGTCCACTTTCAAGCATTGTACACATTGTAAGAGAAGGGGTCATGTGATTTCTTCATGTTTTAGCTTGCATCCTGAACTACGGCCAACTGGTCTTATTATGAGTAAAGGATTGCAACATATTAATTCTTCATGTACTACAGTCAATCCCAATTGGATGGCTGACTTTAAACCATATATTTCCACAGGTACATTATTATGTAATAATGGTAACCATAAGACTGTTCAATTACTCCGTGATACTGGAGCTTCACAGTCTCTTATTGCCCAGAATGTACTTGCTGATGTTGACACCCGAGATCTTGGTGAAGTTGTACTTCTCCAAGGTATTGCCGGTAGTGTGCAACCTGTGTCTTTAATGCAAATTAACCTTGATTCTAATTATACTTCAGGATGGTGTAATGTTGGTGTAAGTAAACAACTGCCCATTCCTGGGGTAGACATTATTCTAGGTAATGATTTTGGCAACCGACAGGTTGCAGGGCCCAAGTGTCCCATAATGTTAACCAATCCCCAGAATGTATTAGCTAAACCAGAGGCAGATGATATTATTTACCCTGCTTGTGTTGTAACTAGATCAATGGGAAAAACAGGTGAGAGTAATCCTGATTTCACTGAGGTTGCTGTTCCCAAGACCAGGACCCCTTCGGAAAAGGAGTGGGAGGTGGATCTTGAGGATTCTTTTATGACTCGACTGGATGATGAGAGTGAGGCAGTAGTAGAAGCCCCGCCGAACCTAAGTCACAAGGAAAGTGAAGGTGAGGAGGCTGAACTATCTGTACCTTGCCCGCTTGTCTCCAGTGAACCAGTTGTCGAGAGTGAGGCCGAAGTAGCTATGGCTCCATTTTATTCTGATCAATCAGGAAAAGAGATCAAGCTACTAGGTTCTTGCCCGCTCGCTGCTGAGTCTGAGTCATTGCCCTTAAGTGTTGAACAGACTACTGATCCTAGTTTAATTAAGTGTATTTCTGAGGCACCTGATAATGTTGATGCATTGGAGGAAGGGACGGGTTTCTTTTTCAAGGATCGACTTCTGATGAGAAGGTGGAGACCCAAGGGAACTCCCTCTTCAGATGATTGTGAGATTAGAACCCAACTCGTTGTCCCCAATGATTATCGTAGGCAGGTCCTGCAGGCTGCACATGATGACCCCATGGGAGGTCACCAAGGTATCACAAATATGTACCATAAGATATGCAAATATTTTTTCTGGCCTAAGTTAAAGAAAGACGTGGTCAGATATTGTCATAACTGTGTACCCTGTCAAATTGTTGGAAAACCAAATCAATCTGTGCCTAGAGCACCATTGCAACCTATTGTAGTTCCTGATGAACCATTTACTCATGTTGTAATTGATTGTGTAGGTCCTTTACCTAAGACTAAGTCGGGTAACATGTTTTTGTTCACTCTCATGTGTATGACTACTAGATTTCCTGAAGCTTATGCTCTAAGGAATACCCAAGCTCATAATCTCATCAAGTGTCTTGAACGATTCTTTTCCTTGTTTGGAATGCCTAGAGTTATTCAGAGTGATAATGGGGGAAATTTTTGTTCTAAAGTTTTCAGAACTTTTTGCGAGTCCCGAGGGATTCAGCACAAATTATCTAGTCCATATCATCCACAAAGCCAAGGTGGGCTTGAACGTTTCCACCAGACTTTAAAACAAATGTTGAGGACAACCGGAGAGACTTATCCACGTAATTGGGATGAGAATCTCCCCTTTGTGTTGTTTGCTGCTAGAGAAGGGTTACAAGAGTCCTTGGGATGTTCACCTTTTGAACTCGTGTTTGGTCACCAAGTGAGAGGTCCTCTTAAAATGCTCCAAGAAAAGTTGTTGGGAGATGTCTCTGTTCATCAGAGTGGTTTGTACTTGAGTAAGGTCAAGGACAAGTTGTGTCGGGCTCGTGAGTTGGCGAAAGAACATCTGGGAAGAACTCAACAAGCCATGAAATTACGATATGACAAGAAGTTCAAGGCTAAACTCAGGTCGTTTGCTGTCGGAGATTTGGTGTTGGTGTTGAAACCTCGTTTGGGGACTTCCATGTCCCATAAGTTTGCAGGACCCTACCAAGTGGTAGAGAAGGTGGGAGACCTAACTTATAAACTAATTAACCCTAATCTTTCAGAACCACAAATGACTGTGCACATTAACAGATTAAAAGCTTATGTTGGACCAGGTGTAGTAACTTGTTTTAGTCGGAAGAGTACCACCTGAGGATAATTGCAGTGAGGGAAATGATGTTAATATTCAACTTCTCAGTTCCAGTTCCAATGGCAGGGAGATGCTATGTCATTTACAGGAGGAGCAACGTGATGAGTTCCAGGTTCTGCTGGACAACCATACATCTCTGTTTGGGGAGGTTCCCACACAGACCCACCTCATCACCCACGACATTCAGCTCCTGGACAACACACCCATTCGACAACATCCGTACCGAGTGAATCCCGAAAAGAGGAAGATTATACAAGCAGAAGTGGACTATCTGCTCCAGCATAATTTCATTCGGCCAAGTCAAAGTACTTGGAGCTCTCCGTGTTTATTAGTGCCAAAACCAGGAGGAACCTGGAGATTGTGTGTTGATTATCGTAAACTGAACAAAAACACTACTGTGGACGTTTTTCCCTTACCTCTTTTGGAGGAATGTATTGAATCAATAGGACATGCTCAATATGTAAGTAAACTTGATTTGTCAAAAGGCTATTACCAAATACCATTGACTGATTACGCGAGGGAGGTTACTGCTTTTGTGACACCTGATGGTGCTTACGAATTTAATGTAATGCCATTCGGGTTGAGAAATGCACCTGCCACTTTTCAAAGACTCATGAATTTCTTACTCAAGGATGTGCCAGATTGTAGGCCTACCTTGATGACATTGTTTTATACAGTAAGAATTGGGCAGATCATCTCTTAGGCCTTAAGAACTTGTTTACAGTGTTGCAAACTGCAAAGTTAACCGTAAATATGAATAAGTGTAGTTGGGCAAGAGGTACTATAACCTATCTTGGACACGAAGTAGGACAAGGTAAGATTATTCCCTTACAAGATAAGATTCAAGCCATTGTGGACTACCCAGTGTTAACTAGTAGGAAAGGAGTCCAACGGTTTATTGGTATGTGTGCATACTATAGGCGTTATTGTAGAAATTTTTCAACAGTGGCTGCTCCTTTGACAAATTTGTTACGCAAGCAAGTAAAGTTTCAGTGGACACAAGATTGTCAGAATGCTTTTCAGAACCTAAAGGGCATATTGTCTACATCACCTGTTCTTGCTAGTCCCCAATTTGATAAACCTTTCATATTACACATTGATGCGTCAGATGTTGGTATAGGGGCTGTGTTGATTCAAGTTGGTTTAGATAATATTGAACATCCTGTGTATTATTATTCAAGAAAATTTAATGCAGCTCAGAAGAATTATTCAGTGGTAGAAAAGGAGGCGTTGGGTCTTATATTGTCAATTAAGAAGTTTGAAATTTACCTGTCAGGAAACAAAGTGTTAGTATTTACAGACCACAACCCCCTTATCTTTATAAATATGATGAAAGTTAAGATCCAACGAATTCTGCGCTGGTCCTTGTTTTTGCAAGAATTTAATGTTGAGATCAAACATATTCCAGGCAGGCAGAATGTTATTGCTGATGCTTTGTCAAGAAGTTTTGATGTACCATAAATGTTTTTTTTTTCTTAACATTTTACTTCAGAAAAAATGCCTTTGATCTTCAATCCATTGCATTTTTTTTCTTGGAGGTGGAAGTGTTACGTACTCATAGCTGAATACGTATCTGAATTTAAATAAACTTTTGTTCTATCAACTGTATATGTATATATATATTATAATTATCGTGTGATGTGGCAATGTCAGGGGTACAGGAGCGCGGTAGCATCTTCACACGTCTATTACCTGTGAGATTCGGGAAAGAGATTTTGCTGGACCTGTTCAGTTGGGAGCTCCAGATGTTACTTTTTAACTATTCTTTGATTCATAATATACAGAAATTACGCAGTTAGCATTGTACTTATTATTTTTGGAAATACCTATTATGTTTATTTTATATTCTGATGTACTTTGAGAACCAGTGGTGGTTAAATTAGTCTTAAATATTAAAAAGTCATTATTTTCCATCCCTCATCCTGATGAGGCGGAGGGGGAGAGAATTATGGGTAGAGTCGCAGCGAGAGAGTCAGTCGCTGTTTTGGACTCGGAGGTGAACCTTGTTGGAGTTAAGTCTGGGTTTTTGTTCTTGTCTTTAGTAGTTAATTGTTCTGGGAGAGACAGTTTATATTGTTTGTTGTAATAAGTGAAATATAGTGATCATCTGTAAGTATATATTAATGAAATTATAATTGTTTAAACTTATGCATATTTCTTCTTTCCTAAAGGAATATTTATATTATTGCTCATTACTTATTATGGAGTTATACTGGTGACCCGCTTTAGACAACCGCAGTGGTAGTATCCCTAGACTCTTAAGTTATATGGTTGTAGGATCACGAGCAGTAACAAACGATAGGTAACAGTGTCCATGTATCACGGGCTATGGTGAGCCCGTAATTGAGTTCGGTTATTCGCGATACCCTTGTTACTGTGATATTTGGGTCTAAGTTTAAAATGGAGGAGGGATTTCTCCTTTTTCCCTGTTTGTTTATCCCTTCTGTTTTAGTGCACTGGTTTTTGTCTTGTTTTATTAACATTATCTTGGTGGCGGATGTAGATGCAGAATGCTCACTAGTGAGTGCCATTCCTCAACGGCTTTTCTAATCACTGTAGTCTCGGTGGAATGTGCATCTAATGCAGCTGCTGTCGTTGGATTAATGTTGAGTTTGATGCGCAGGGGTTCAGTAGCTTCACATTCCAGTAAGTAGTGCAACAGTGGCGCCTCTGCTTCTGTTTCACAGATGTGACACTCTTTAACTATTGGGTTCATTACCTCCCAGCAGCACTTGTAACCCAGTCTGAGTCTGTGTATGGCTACTGCAATGTCTCTGGATATTTTTCTGCCAGGTTTGAAAGGAGTAACCAGTGGCTTGTTCGTACCATATCGCAGTGGATCTTCCTTTCGCTGCCTTGGCTCTGTGGCGACTTTTGAAAGTTGAGAATATTTTCTTCTTGATTTGCTCCTTAATCTGTGAAAAACTTGGAGGTATTTTGAACCTGTACAGCAGGTAGAGCAGTGGCAGTTTTTGCTAATGAGACTGTCTTTTCATTACCATCTATGCCAATGTGACTTGATATCCATTTAGGGTGATTGTCAGCCCTAGATTATGGGCTTCTTTTCGTACATGTTGAATTTCTGTGAGGAGTTGTATATTATCTCTGTGCTGACTGGATAACAATGCCTAGAGCGAACATTTAGAGTCGGTATGAATGATGACATCATGTAAATTATTCTCAATTGTATAATTTATTGCCTCCTTCAGGGCATGTAATTTTGTTTGCAATGTTAAGCACCCAATATTCATGCTCCAGTAAGCTTCATAGTTGGTAGTATAAACTGCTGCCCCAGCAGAACGTCCTTGATCAACTGATCCGCCTATGAAGATGTGAGTCATTGTAGGTCTTGAGATGGTTTCCATTTGTTGTTCTATTTCTTCCTTGAGCCTCTGCGGGTCACATGCAGATTTTTTTAACTGGTAAACCTTCAATGATTATTTTTAGACTCGATTCTTCCCATGGAGGAGGTTGCCGAAAGTGTTGATATGGTCTATCTTCCCCTTTGTTTTTAATGGTCCATTTCAGATCCACTTTCTCTAGAACCTTGACCAGATTATCCATCCATGTGCTTGTTCTATATTGAAGGTTTTTCTGAAAGGATCTCTGTATGCTGTCTTTGATTGACAGCCTGGCGGTGGTTCCAATAAGTTTTGCTGTTATGGTGGCTATCCTTTGTTTCATCCTGTTCTCTAATGCCGGTAAATTGGTTTCCATTCTAAGGTTCTCTCTACGCGTCCATATAGGTGCTCCCAGTATTGTTCTCAGAGCATCATTTTGAGACACTTCCAGTTTCTCCCATTGGTTATCACTGAGGGATGTAAGAGCAGGAGCAGCATAGTCAATGAGTGACCTAACTGCTTGAACGTAGTACATTTTGAGTACTGGTAGAGATACACCCTCTCTAAGACTGGCCAGGGAGCGCAAAGCTGAGTTTCTGGCTTTACAGCGTTGCCGAAGATATTCAATTTCTTGAGTGAATTTCAACTGGTTGTCTATTATGACTCCTAGGTATTGAAAAGAGGTAACCCACTCGATTTCTTGTCCTTGTATTGCCAGTCTGATGTCTTGAGTTCTCATTTTAACGGCCATAGCTTTTGTTTTATTGCTGTTTATTTTCACTCCTATGCGTTCCACTTCCCTGCTGATAAAATCTATGTACTTTTGTGCATGGTTCCTTGCGCCTTTGCCATTGATGTTGACCACAAAGTCGTCTGCATAGTTAAGAAGTTTGGCTTTTGGTAGCTTGAGCTTCATAAATTGTTCCATGAGACAGTTGAAGAGGAAGGGGCTTAGTATTCCTCCCTGCGGAGTTCCATTTTCCAGCCTCTTTGAAGTCGATGTTTTTCCTTGGAATTTGAATGGTTTTTCATACCGAATGGTAGGACCTTATATTGATAAAGACCGTCAGGTGTCACGAAGGCAGAGATTCTCTTACCACTGTCTGAGAGGGGTATCTGATAGTACCCTTTCTAAAGGTCAATTTTAGACACGAACTGGGCGTGTCCTATTTGATCGATGCAATCCTTAATTCGAGGAATTGGGTACGAGTCGGTGACAGTGACCGAGTTCACCTTTCTGTAATTGGTGCACAACCTATGTGTGCCATCTGGTTTTTTCACCAGTAGACAAGGTGAGCTCCAATCACTGTCGCTCAATTCTGCTAGATCGTTATCCAATAAATATTGTACTTCATGTCTAATAATTTATCTTTTTTCAGGATTTACTCTGTAAGGATGATGCTTTATTGGTCGAGCTCCTCCTACATTTACCTCGTGCGTGATTTCGAGATGTCGTCGCGGCACGTCAGAGAAAAGTTATATGTATTTCATGAGAGTCTCCTCTATGTTCTGCCTCCGTTGGTCGTCTAAGTATGTCAGGTGTCGTCGTCTAAGTATTCATGTCTCGTAACCACTGAGAATTAGAGATTTGGGCTTAACCACTGCACTGCACAAAGCGCCTTTAGGTGCTCTGAGAGTTGTGCTTTTTGTTTTTTAATTAGGCTATATTTGAATGTTTTTAATGTTTTCATTACTCTTTGTGTTTTGAAATGGAAATAGTTGACTTTGGAAACATTTTGACATTAACTTACCTGAACATTCATAAAAATAACAAAAATATGTCCTTGACAATTGCACCAAGACGTTTTTGCAAAAAATAGGTGAGAAGTGCAAGGGTTAATCTGCTCTCTCTAATCTCTTATGGTTTAATTCCGTAAACTCGTTGGAAACTGCACACATTACAGTAATGTCTAGTTGCCCATCTTCATCTCTATCCCAATACTTTTTCATTAAGTTTATGTGGCATATCTGGGATTTTCTCGGTCTGTCAGGCATATGTATCACGTATGTCAAGCTGCCAAGCCTCTTTTTACCATATAGGAGTCCACAAAATTTAGAATTATTTACTGTCCCTTTTACAGGTAGGTAGACCAATACCTTATCACCTATCTTAACTCCCCTTGCACTTCGGGGGAATAAGCGTGTTGATCTAGCTAAGGAGCCCAGCGACCCAGCCACAAGGCATGGGCCGCATAGGCCCCGCAGCAGTAACCCTAAAAACATATTACACCTAAGAACAAACTAAAATTCTTGTATGTGGCCTACGATGTAATGAAAAAAAAACACATGGAGATATAAAAAGGTATATATTAAAATATAACATAAGGAAAAAATAAAATAGGGGCATGCCACCAAAGAATTGCATCTCAAAATGAGACGATAAGCCTTTACATGTCATGCGCGCATGTAAAAAAAAGTCACGGGGGAGGCATGCCTGCCTTGAACTAGTCAAGTCCCTGGAGAGGCAAAAGGAACATGCGCGCATGTGTCCTTCTGGCCATAGCTTATCCTCTCACGGGTTCGGTCAAGCCGCCCACCATCTCCAAAACAGCCACTGGGAAAGTGGTACCCCACGATGACGTCCGGCACCCTAGCCGGAGTCCGCTCACCCTAGTTGCTTCCTGGGTATTCGGGGCACAAGGGTAAGGCCACTCATGCCCATGTCCAGGGGTGATTATTATCAACCCCTTCCCTTGCTCTTGGACCACATACGATAAATCGCGTACGTCCAGGTTGGGGCTTTGACGGAACAGATCTCCAAGTCTCCATTAGTCAAGCCCAACCTCTTAAGAACATGGGCACTCTCGCTGCAGAACCCACCTCTCCAATTCAAGGCGATTGAGGAGGCAGAAACTGCATTGGCACCGGTATAGTCTCTAACCCACTGAAGGATCTCGGGGGTGCCGTACCGGTCACACTTGCTCTGGTGTGGTGGGAGAGTGGAAAGCCGTCAGCTGAGACCTGGGTGACTAAAATTATGGCCTCGTTACTTTTGCAAGCAATGATGTTCGGCTTGCAAAAGGTCCCACCATCGGGTATCCGTACCTCCCTCACCACCTCGTACCCTCACTGTCTCAATCGACCAGCTACGAACCGGGTGATATCATCATGACGTACCACCCGTGCTCCGTGCGTCCTCGGGCATGCTTGTAAGATATGCCCAAGGGTGCCAGGTTGTATGTATCTTGCATGTATCACACATGCCACTAGCACCTGGGCATTCCCTAGCGACCCTGGACGGCGTGGCCAAAGCGTTAGCTCTCACCTGGACTGCGTGAGTGAACTTACCACCGCTCAAAAGGTGGGTGCTGGACGAGATCCATCCCAGGCACGAGGGAACCTCGCACGAGGACCTCAATCTAGCACCATCGGCCGTGTGGTAGAGCCGCTCCCGCCATGTCCGAGAGCACTCAGCTCTGTTGGTTACCGGCTCGCCCCCAATCAAGGCCGGGCCGATCCACTGACGCATCTTGGATAGCCGGTTGAAGGGCCACTACCCGGACCGTTGGGTCAGCCGACTCCAACAGATTGCTGAAACGCTTGTTCTTATGTAGCCGGATTGACGAGGCAAATTCGGGCATCCCAGGACCACTGTCCTTCCAGTCAGTGTAGAAGAACGCATTCAGGGTGTCATGCGGTAGACAGAGCCAGCTACGAATAGCCTGCCTCATCCTCCGGTCGATTCTCGCTAGCTGAGTCTTAAACACCATACCCAGAATCAGACGGTGGTTCATTTTAGGAATGAGGTGATGCATCAGCACGTATAACCTCTGCTGGGTTTGAAGGGGGAAGGGGCTGTGTGGATGTTAATAATCCCCTCCTCAAACATAGAGCCATAGCAGAGCCCCTGCTACCGCACCAACGAGAATACCCAGGTACTTGTACTCGTCAGTGATGCCAATAGAATCCATGGCAGCGTCTTCGACGTGGAGCCTCGTTTGCGAGGCGAGATAGCACTTCTTACGTTTTCCATCGTTATGCAGGCTCAGTGGAGTGGCACTTTCCCGCGTTGACCCTCAAGCCAGTGCCACTCAACGTGTCACATATAACGTCTATCAATATCTGAAGGCCGGCCGCGTCTCCGCTGCCACGACCAAATCGTCAGCAACGCTAGTGCTGACCCTTTTCCTCCCCCCGACGAATCCCCAGACCCAGTTTCTTCGCATTGGAGATTG
>WNGS01165642.1:21235-35196 GCA_020271785.1 Procambarus virginalis | reverse complement strand
TGATTAGTCCTCGTGCAATAAAACACCTGCAAGCGTGCAACCAAAAATATGCAATATAAGGGAGGATGAGGAGTACAAATTATTACTTTGCTGGGCTTCTCACTCACCCCCCCCTTTCCCCCCACCTGCTCCCGTCGTGTTGCTGTGTGCGGTTGAGGGGCAAGAAGGTGCTGCGCTGCCCTCCTACCTCACACTTCTCCTGATGCCTCTCCTTCCCTCATGCCTCGCTTTTTCAGATGCCTCACCTTCCCTCATGCCATCACGTTCTCCTGATGACTCGATTCAGTTAATTACTTCCCTTAGCGTCTAACCCGTCTCATATTGCCTCGTCTACCAAGACCGCCCCTGTCCTCAGAATCATAGAGTTCTAAATCTGATCCGTACGAATGTGTACATGAAGGTTGTATGTTATGTCTGCGGCTCTTGTTTATTTTCGATTGATATCTATCTACTTTGTCTTTAAACCGGCAGCCGTTAGCAGCACGAGCGGGGGCCCAGGAACTCCACCTTGCGGCGGCAAATGTCCCTCTACGATTCCAAGGACCCAAGCCCGGAGCGCCTCCCCAGCGCCAACGGAGTCCCACACCCGCCGGAGCCAAGCCACCCCCGGTCCCCCGTCACCCAAGTGCCAACCGTGCCGTCAGTACCGCCCTGGCCCTGCCCTTCCACCATCCTCCGCCTGTGCCATCGGCTCTCGATCTGAAAATGTCACTTTCCGCCTCGCCACCTGCCTACGACGGCCGCCAGCAGCCGCCGCCCACTTGGAACTGCACCGGCCGCCGCCGGCAGAGCTGACAGCCCTCTCCCTGGACCGTGTGCACAGTCTCACCACCAGAGCCAGCACTCTACTGGCACCCACACCCAAGGTCAGTGCCATTTAAGTCATGGTTAAACTCCAGATCAGCTGAATGTATTCAGTTAACTGGTCACGCTAATTGTTATTGTTTACAGTGTTCACTCCGGTTCTTACTCTATAATAAACAATAGCTATGCGTGTTAGTGGTTTACCAAGAATGTTAAACATCAATGCAATGGATACCCTCATAAACACCAATGTACCTTCTTGTATATAAATAAACTAAATCTATAAATATTATACTGTATATAAAATTCTGGGCCGCGATTAATCAAACATTAAAGGTAATCCACTAACGAATCATGTGCATCCTTCTTCTCAATCATGGCAGCGGAGTTTATTTATATCAAACGGTGTATAAGCTCCGGAAAGCTCCTAAGGTTGTCACCCAAATAAAACTTGTGGTTGTAAAGTTACCAACACTCGTCAACATATTTCATGTAAAAGAGACTGAGGCGCTGCCATGATCTGGAGATGAACAGGCTTCGTAAGTGAACACGGACATGCTTTATCAATTCATAACTTTGGACAATATCTAATTACCAGGTCATTAAATAGACGTGGGACCGCCGGAGTGTTCTAAGTGTTAGATAGATAGAAGAATGTGTATATACATGTGGTTGGTCATGGACAGAAAAAGTCCATGGCCTTGCCTAGGCCATTGGACTTTTTTGAACTTTGCTCAGTTCTAACGGAGGTTTATATGGTGACAGTACCCACCGAGCTGGCGTTCCCGCTGATGACGGCGAGGGACAACCGTGTGTGAGACCGCCGCCCGCCTCCTCTTCATGAGCAACGTCCGCTGGGCCAAGCAACTGCCTGCCTACACGGCCTTGCCCTTCAGAGACCAGGTGTGTGAGTGGGGAGGGGGGAGGCCAGGTGTGTGTAAGAGGGGAGGATTGGGTGTGATGTTGACAGATGTGTGTATGTGTGTGTGGTGCATGGTTGTATTCACGTTCTTAGGACGTCGCTGCCTTAACCACTTTATAAGATTACAAAGACTATGCAGTACAGCTTTATTCAAAAGTAGAACAGAGTTGCTAAATGTTTAACAAAATGTGTCCGAGAACAACACACACACACACACACACCACACACAACACAACACACACACACACACACCAACACACAACACACACCACACAGAACATGACACCCATCAACATGGGTTCAGGGAGGGTAAATCTTGCCTTACAGGCTTGATAGAATTCTACGATCAGGTGACAAAAATTAAGCAAGAAAGAGAAGGGTGGGCGGACTGCATTTTTTGGACTGTCGGAAAGCCTTTGACACAGTACCCCATAAAAGGTGATGCATAAGCTGGAGAAACAGGCAGGAGTAACAGGTAGGGCGCTCCAGTGGATAAGGGAGTACCTAAGCAATAGGAAGCAGAGAGTTACAGTGAGGGGTGAGACCTCAGACTGGCGTGAAGTCACCAGTGGAGTCCACAGGGCTCTGTACTTGGACCTATCCTGTTTCTGATATACGTAAATGATCTCCCAGAGGGTATAGATTCATTCCTCTCAATGTTTGCTGACGACGCCAAAATTATGAGAAGGATTAAGACAGAGGAGGACAGCTTGAGACTTCAAGAAGACCTGGACAAGCTGCAGGAATGGTCGAACAAATGGCTGTTAGAGTTTAACCCAAGCAAATGTAATGTAATGAAGATAGAGGTAGGAAGCAGGAGACCAGATACAAGGTACCATTTGGGAGATGAAATACTTCAAGAGTCAGAGAGAGAGAAAGACCTGGGGGTTGATATCACGCCAGACCTGTCCCCTGAAGCTCATATCAAGAGGATAACATCAGCAGCATATGCCAGGTTGGCTAACATAAGAACGGCCTTTAGAAACTTGTGTAAGGAATCTTTCAGAACATTATATACCACATATGTCAGACCAATCCTGGAGTATGCGGCTCCAGCATGGAGTCCCTATCTAGTCAAGCATAAGACTAAACTGGAAAAGGTTCAAAGGTTTGCCACCAGACTAGTACCCGAGCTGAGAGGTTGAGCTACGAGGAGCGACTGCAGGAATTAAACCTCACTTCGTTGGAAGACAGAAGAGTTAGGGGGACATGATCACCACATTCAAGATTCTCAGGGGAATCGACAGGGTGGATAAAGACAGGCTGTTTAACACAAGGGGCACACGCACTAGGGGACACAGGTGGAAACTGAGTGCCCAAATGAGCCACAGAGATATTAGAAAGAACTTTTTTAGTGTCAGAGTGGTTGACAAATGGAATGCATTAGGAAGTAATGTGGTGGAGGCTGACTCCATACACAGTTTCAAGTGTAGATATGATAGAGCCCAATAGGCTCAGGAAACTGTACACCTGTTGATTGACGGTTGAGAGGCGGGACCAAAGAGCCAGAGCTCAACCCCCGCAAACACAACTAGGTGAGTACAACTAGGTGAGTACACACACACACACACACACACACACACACACACACACACACACACACACACACACACCACACACACACACACACACACAGACACACACACACACACACTTCGCTGGAAGACAGAAGAGTTAGGGGGGACATGATCACCACATTCAAGATTCTGAAGTGAATTGATAGGGTAGATAAAGACAGGCTATTTAACACAAGGGGCACACGCACTATGGGACACAGGTGGAAACTGAGTGCCCAAATGAGCCACAGAGATATTAGAAATAACTTTTTTAGTGTCAGAGTGGTTGACAAATGGAATGCATTAGGCAGTAATGTGGTGGAGGCTGACTCCATACACAGTTTCAAGTGTAGATATGATAGAGCCCAATAGGCTCAGGAACCTGTACACCTGTTGATTGACGGTTGAGAGGCGGGACCAAAGAGCCAGAGCTCAACCCCCGCAAGCACAACTAGGTGAGTACAACTAGGTGAGTACACACTCATGTAAACAATGCCAACCGACCCATGAATTGCACATTTATAAATAACTTGTATTTCCTGTTGCAGTTATTGCTCTTGGAGGAAGGCTGGAGAGAGCTGTTCGTACTCTCCGCCGCCCAGTTCTTGTTGCCGGTGGAGGCCGGGCCTCTCCTGGCCTCCTGCGGCCTCGGCAGCGACACCTCCGAACGCCTCCTTCCCATACTCCAGGACATCAAGCTCTTCCAAGACATTCTCACCAAATTCAAGACCATGTGTGTGGATCCCACAGAGTACGCCTGCCTGAAGGCCATCGTCCTCTTTAAGACAGGTACTAACTACCGCCCACAACCTCTTAAAGTGTCTCTTGAAGGAATCAATCCCAAGTTAACATTGACAATAATATTCTTGGGATTTTTAGTTTACATTGAGGTATATATAAATCAGTTGAGGACATTCATTTGGCAATTATATGTACTAGCGTGCACTTGTGGGTAGCGACCAGTTACAACCCTATTCCTGTGCCAGGTAAGTCTACAACGGGCTCACCATAGCCCGTCCTACTTTGGAACTTTTGTTCCGAGTAGCTGAATCTAAAGCAACATTCTGGGTGAGACTAATGATGGTGGTGTTGTTGGGTCAGTGTGGGAGAGTGGCGGTGTGGAGGTGAAGGTGCTCCGCGACCTGCCAGCCGTCACCGCCCTCCAGGACCAGGCCCAGCTCACTCTCAACAAGTACATCACCTCCGCCTACCCTACCCAGCCCTTCAGGTAAGGTCCTACTCTTAACCTGCCCTTCAGGTAAGGTCTTACTCTTAACCTGCCCTTCAGGTAAGGTCCTACTCTTAACCTGCCCTTCAGGTAAGGTCCTACTCTTAACCTGCCCTTCAGGTAAGGTCCTACTCTTAACCTGCCCTTCAGGTAAGGTCCTACTCTTAACCTGCCCTTCAGGTAAGGTCCTACTCTTAACCTGCCCTTCAGGTAAGGTCCTACTCTTAACCTGCCCTTCAGGTAAGGTCCTACTCTTAACCTGCCCTTCAGGTGGGGTCCTACTCTTAACCTGCCCTTCAAGTAAGGTCCTACTCTTAACCTCCCTTCAGGTAAGGTCCTACTCTTAACCTGCCCTTCAGGTAAGGTCCTACTCTTAACCTGCCCTTCAAGTAAGGTCCTACTCTTAACCTGCCCTTCAGGTAAGGTCCTACTCTTAACCTGCCCTTCAGGTAAGGTCCTACTCTTAACCTGCCCTTCAGGTAAGGTCCTACTCTTAACCTGCCCTTCAGGTGGGGTCCTACTCTTAACCTGCCCTTCAGGTAAGGTCCTACTCTTAACCTGCCCTTCAGGTAAGGTCCTACTCTTAACCTGCCCTTCAGGTAAGGTCCTACTCTTAACCTGCCCTTCAGGTAAGGTCCTACTCTTAACCTGCCCTTCAGGTAAGGTCCTACTCTTAACCTGCCCTTTAGGTGGGGTCCTACTCTTAACCTGCCCTTCAAGTAAGGTCCTACTCTTAACCTGCCCTTTAGGTGGGGTCCTACTCTTAACCTGCCCTTCAGGTGGGGTCCTACTCTTAACCTGCCCTTCAAGTAAAGTCCTACTCTTAACCTGCCCTTCAGGTAAGGTCTTACCCTATACAGTACTCGCTAGAATCTTCAGTTATCCCTTTAGTCAAGAAGGTTGTCAAGACCACCACACTAGCAGTCTGACCAACCGGCGAGTTGACTTTTCGCCAGAATATAGTCTAGTACTACAGTAAACTTAATATGAAACACGTTTCTTAAGTTCAGGCAAACTTGAATGCAGGCCGGTGAGGCACCATTGAAACCTCATGGTTCTCTCAATATGTGCTCCTGCGCATTTCAGCTTGAGTTCCATTACCTGAATGGAAGTCGATAATGTAATTTGTACCGTCTTGGAAGAGAATCCGCGAATCGTCTATCATACGTTATATGTATGAAGCTGTCTCCAGCCTGCGCCAGTAATTATAGCAATTCGTGCTCAGTTGAATAATAATAATAATAATAATAAAAATTAATAGTTGCACAACGTGTATAAGTGAAGATGTACAAGATAATAAAGAATGGATTTATTTAGGTGAGAAGGGCCTCCCGGGTCTCTCTCTCCTCTACTCAAAGCCTCTATTCCCTCTCCGTTTCCTTTATTCTATTCCAGCAGTTTTCTCCTCCCTTCCTACACACCCCCACAGGGTCAATTAAATGAATTATAAAATACCACCAAACTCCTAAAAAATTTAAAACTACCTAATCATTCCACTAATTTAGCCAGATACTGTTAAGCTCTGTACTGATGTACTATACACATATCAGTAATATAACAATACGTACAAATTATATAAATAAATATACTACATTATATTGTAAATAAAATACAAATCATGTGAAAAACGTAATATTTCCTAGTTTTTAACATCAAGAAATTCGTAAATAACTCGACAGTCGTGTGTGAATAAAAAGTACATTGTCAGCTGTTCGAGGTCAGGTCATTATCAGCAGAAACTGTAGTAGAATGTTACAAAATTTCCACTTCTTTCAAACATCATTTGAATAATAATGTAAATATTCATTATCATTTACATTTATCTGTAAACAAATTTAAAATCCTTATATTTGTTTTGTTAATCATCTATGATCTGTATCAAAAATAATTTTGTCATTATATAAGAGTTTTTTTTTAATAAGAACATTTTAATTATACGATAAGTATTTATGTAAGTATACTTATGTAAAGTATTTATCAACATGTATGATCTGTAAGGGTTATATTTGGTCATTATCAATAATGGTTATGCTTGGTCAGTATACGTATATATTAGTAAAAATCCAATATACAATTTATCCAATACTAATGATGATAATTCATTGTATCAGGGGGGGGACAGGCAGCCAATGCATATATACTTGTTAGGCTTCTATTGGTCTGAGTGTGAGTGATAAGGACGAGACTTACATCTCAACGTCTAAATAGACGCTACTATCACATCATAGTAACCAGGAAGGGACGTCTTCTCCCGCAGGAGAGGGGGGTAGAAATAGCCTAAGCTACTCTATCCCTTTGAGATGTATTTCTTTCTTATCTCAACAATGATACTTGAACTTGACTTCTCCCGCAGGTTCGGGAAGCTGCTGCTGCTCCTGCCGTCGCTGAGGGCCGTCGGCTGCCGGACCATCGAGGAGCTCTTCTTCAGGAGAACTATAGGGGCATCCCCATCGAGCGAATAATTTGCGATATGTACAAACGGCAGATTTTTGATAAATTGATGGAAACCAAAAAAAATCTATGCGATGCATATAGGTATTTAATTGAAATATGCTCAGAAAATCGCAGAACATATATATCCACCGAGTGAAAAATAGCAAACCAGTGAACGAAGTTACTCTAGGAAAGTCTCCCCCCCCTAACCCTAATCCGTGGTATTTTTCTCACCGTGATTGTGCCTTGCCAAATACAGCCTAATGTGGGAATTTTTTGCAATCAAAATCAGTGTTAAGTTTCCCTACCAGTGATAATATCTTTAGATAATATAGATACTTTAACGAATGGCGGTCGTAGATTGTATATATACTGAAATCAAGCGCAGTGATCAATGTGTTAATTCAGCAATATTGATACCGTGCTGCCCACCTCACAATGTGGGCATACCATGCAGCCCACCTCACAGTGTGGGCACACCACGCAGCCCACCTCACAGTGTGGGCACACCATGCAGCCCACCTCACAGTGTGGGCACACCATGCAGCCCACCTCACAGTGTGGGCACACCATGCAGCCCACCTCACAGTGTGGGCACACATGCAGCCCACCTCACAGTGTGGGCACACCATGCAGCCCACCTCAACAGTGTGGGCACACCACGCAGCCCACCTCACAGTGTGTGCACACCATGCAGCCCACCTCAACAGTGTGGTCACACCACGCAGCCCACCTCACAGTGTGGGCACACCACGTAGCCCACCTCAACAGTGTGGCGCCACTGAGGTTGCCCACAATGAAGATTAGTTCTGTGATACATGTGGTATATTCATATATTCATCAACACTCCTAATACCATCATGTATACTCTGGCCTTCCACTGTATATAAGATCATGTATACTCACCCTGGCTTTCCACTGTATATACCATCATTTATACTCACCCTGGCCTTCCACTGTATATACCGTCATGTATACTCACCCAGTATGTATGTATATACCACTGCAATGTATATACCATTATGCTTCAAAAAATAATAAAATTATCTAGACTGATTGTCGTTTTTGATACCATGCAAAATGATTGATATTGGCACCATATAGCACGATAGGTACTATAAGCATACTGAATGGGAAATATTGTAGGTATCTAAAACCAAATGTACATTGTTGACCTTTAGACTTACATTAATTGCTCGGCGAATCTGATAAAGATGGACGAAATTGGGTGATGAAGATGGACATCGTTTTAAAGAAGATCGTATTTATTTATACCAAATTAGAAGCAAGAAATATACCTTGAATACTAACGTGTAATGATTTTAATTTAGGCACCGGTACTTAACATTGTAATGGCAGAATTGGAAAAGGTAATTGCCACGTGTTGTTTAAGATATATTCATCATTCAAAAGAAATTTGTCTTCAATTCGAAAATATCAGTAAAACTTTTTCCTGCTGATGAACACAACAAAATATTTATATATATATATATATATATATATATATATATATATATATATATATATATATATATATATATATATATATATATATATATATTTTTTTAAGAGCTTTAAGATTCGAACCTCGGTCTAAGATGCATTACAGTGTGTGTACAAGGTATATGTATGCATGTATGTATTTATGTGTAAACAAGGTATATGTATGTATACAAGGTATATGTATGTGTGTGTATATACAAGGGGATATATATATGTATACGCGTGTATAAAAGGTATATGATCCCCGCCATCTTGGATCCAACGGTCCGAGTGTCGCCATGTTCCAACCACAACATATATATATTCGTCCTTTCACTTCGTTCTAAACTTCTGAGTGATGATGTTTATACACTTATGTGACTGTGTACACGCACGGGTGTTCGCGACTGTGTACACGTGCGGGTGTTCGCGACTGTGTACACGTGCGGGTGTTCGCGACTGTGTACACGTGCGGGTGTTCGCGACTGTATACACGTACGGGTGTTCGCGACTGTGTACACGTACGGGTGTTCGCGACTGTGTACACGTACGGGTGTTCGCGACTGTGTACACGTGCGGGTGTTCGCGACTGTGTACACGTGCGGGTGTTCGCGACTGTGTACACGTGCGGGTGTTCGCGACTGTGTACACGTACGGGTGTTCGCGACTGTGTACACGCACGGGTGTTCGCGACTGTGTACACGTGCGGGTGTTCGCGACTGTGTACACGCACGGGTGTTCGCGACTGTGTACACGTACGGGTGTTCGTGACTGTGTACACGTACGGGTGTTCGCGACTGTGTACACGTGCGGGTGTTCGCGACTGTGTACACGTACGGGTGTTCGCGACTGTGTACACGTACGGGTGTTCGCGACTGTGTCGTACAACCCGTCCTCTTAAAAAGAACGTCACTTTTGGCTCGTATGCGCGATATGGCCAAATTTGGACGTAATTTGAAATGAAATCGACTCACAAAAGTGACGTTCTGTTCCGTTTCTCTATTCGAGTCGTCCGGCGTACACGCAGAGCTTATGAGAGGACACTTTAAATTAACGTTTTTCATAACGTTTTGAAACTTTATGAGAATTTCCTGCCCACCTAACCTATCAGAGGACCCTTAACTCACTGTTGTTGAAACAAAAAATCCAAAATTTATTTTCATATTTTTTTTCATTTTCAAATTACGTCCAAATTCGGCCATACGGGCAAACGGCAAAAAGCGACGTTCTTTTTAAGAGGACAGGTTGGTGTACGACATTTTCCACGTGTGCGCGCGCACTTGTTCTTGCCTTGTAGTGCTTACGATGTGAGGAATAGCTCTTGGACCCTGCCTCTTCTCAACGAAGAGGCAGGTCCAAGCCTCTTCTCCAGGGTCCCTGCCTCTTCTACGTTTTGTTTCTTGCAGAGGAAGGCACAATAGAAGATTATTTCTGACTTCTTCAGGCAGGTCTACACAAGCTTTTCTGTCCTGCCAGTTATTGTTTATGGAACACGACCTGCCAGCAGGTTTAAAACTAGTTCTCCAATTACTACTACTGCGTAAAGAGGGCGAACCTTTAAGGGTTAGTGCCCAATCAGTCCTTTCTAGCCAGGGTTCGAACCCAGACTAAATTAATATCTACCTCCATTACCGCATGGCCTGTACATCCCACGTGGTCACAATTGCGTCTCTTTACACGGAACTATCTATGTCTACTTTATATATGAACGTTATTTTTTTTTACGCTAACATTTATCTCTTCTTTCCACCAATGTTTGTAATTTATGTTCTTTGTAGTCTATCACAGCTATATGTCGAATTTATTTAATAACAATTGTTATAATTTTATGTAGACAAAAGTACATACATACATACATATATACATACATACAAGAACAGTTTGTTCTTACCTTATTTGGGAAGCCTAATGTCTCGGGCCACTAATACGATTCTCTGGATCCTTTAAATTAGATTTTGTTTTCTCACATGTCAGAGTTTCCCTTCGCCGGTGGTGTTGGTGTCACATGGCACCGAGTTCTCTATGGCATCATGTGCCGCTTCCCGCCATAACGAGTGTGGCTCTCACCATGACTTTGGTCTCCTTCCCAGTAGGTATAGTGCTGTGTTCAGTCAGCCTAGAATATTTTCCATTGCGGCAAGCCAGGTCTTGTGCACAGCTAGATGGGGGGACCCCTGGCTTTGGCCTGATCTCTTCCCTCTTCTCTTGCTTCCCCTATCCCCCAACCCCCTCCCCCTTTCTTTCCATATACATCCATATAAGAACATAAGAACAAGGTAACTGCAGAAGGCCTATTGGCCCATACGAGGCAGCTCCTGATCTTCTCTCTTCTCTCCACACTTCTTCCCATGCTCTCCTCTCTCTTTTTTTTTCTCCCTCTCTACCTCCTCTTTTACCTCTCCCCAGACTCCTCCCTTCTCTCCGCTCTCTTCTAACATCCTCCATTCTCCTTCCCCCCCCCCCCTCCCTCTCTCTAAGAAAATTTAATATTACTAACTGAAAAAACTGCTCAATAATTTAGTTAACCTCTATTCACAGACTTAACTTTATGACAATCGCCTGGAGGGGGGGGGGCTCTGTAGATGCCGATTTTTTAAATGTGGGACCGAAGCCAACTCTGAATGGCCTATGACACTCCCATTCCCGCCCTCCCCCCCCATGTGTCGACTTTGAGAGTTGGGCGAGGCTTCTGGCCTCTCGGAGAGCTGGGCGAGGCTTCTGGCCTCTCGGAGAGTTGGACGAGGCTTCTGGCTTCTCGGAGAGCTGGGCGAGGCTTCTGGCCTCTCGGAGAGTTGGACGAGGCTTCTGACCTCTCGGAGAGCTGGGCGAGGCTTCTGGCCTCTCGGAGAGTTGGACGAGGCTTCTGGCTTCTCGGAGAGCTGGGCGAGGCTTCTGGCCTCTCGGAGAGTTGGACGAGGCTTCTGGCCTCTCGGAGAGCTGGACGAGGCTTCTGGCCTCTCGGAGAGTTGGGCGAGGCTTCTGGCCTCTCGGAGAGCTGGGCGAGGCTTCTGGCCTCTCGGAGAGTTGGACGAGGCTTCTGGCTTCTCGGAGAGTTGGGCGAGGCTTCTGGCCTCTCGGAGAGTTGGACGAGGCTTCTGGTCTCTCGGAGAGTTGGACGAGGCTTCTGGCCTCTCGGAGAGTTGGACGAGGCTTCTGGTCTCTCGGAGAGTTGGGCGAGGCTTCTGGCCTCTCGGAGAGTTGGGCGAGGCATCTGGCCTCTCGGAGAGTTGGGCGAGGCTTCTGACCTCTCGGAGAGTTGGGCGAGGCTTCTGGACTCTCGGAGAGTTGGGCGAGGCTTCTGACCTCTCGGAGAGTTGGGCGAGGCTTCTGGCCTCTCGGAGAGTTGGGCGAGGCATCTGGCCTCTCGGAGAGTTGGGCGAGGCTTCTGGCCTCTCGGAGAGTTGGGCGAGGCTTCTGGCCTCTCGGAGAGTTGGGCGAGGCTTCTGGTCTCTCGGAGAGTTGAGCGAGGCTTCTGGTCTCTCGGAGAGTTGAGCGAGGCTTCTGGCCTCTAGAAGCCACGCCCAACTTTTCAAGGATGAGGCCCCCAAGCGTCTATATAGCGTCCAATCTCTGACACTCTCTTTTTTAAAAGACAAGTCTCTTTTTAGAGGACTATCAAAGGCCTCCTGGCAGTACAGTGCACTCACCTCCTTCAGTGTTTCTGACGTGAAATGGTCTGTCACAGTTGTGTTGGACCGTCGCTCTCAACACTTGCCGATTCTCAGGTGACAATTATATCCTCTTCTGAAGGCTCCACTATCCTGTACCTGGTCAATCTTTCCAGTGTCTAGCACGGGAAAATGTTAAGAGCCACTGTGTGTGCGTGTACTCACCTAGTTGTGCTCACCTAGTTGTGCTTGCGGGGGTTGAGCTCTGGCTCTTTGGTCCCGCCTCTCAACCTTCAATCAACAGGTGTACAGGTTCCTGAGCCTATTGGGCTCTATCATATCTACACTTGAAACTGTGTATGGAGTCAGCCTCCTCCACATTACTTCCTAATGCATTCCATTTGTCAACCACTCTGGCACTAAAAAAGTTCTTTCCTAATATCTCTGTGGCTCATTTGGACACTCAGTTTCCACCTGTGTCCCCTAGTGCGTGTGTCCCTTGTGTTAAATAGACTGTCTTTATCTACCCTATCAATTCCCTTGAGAATCTTGAATGTGGTGATCATGTCCCCCCTAACTTCTGTCTTCCAACGAAGTGAGGTTCAATTCCCGTAGTCTCTCCTCGTAGCTCACACCTCTCAGCTCGGGTACTAGTCTGGTGGCAAACCTTTGAACATTTTCCAGTTTAGTCTTATGCTTGACTAGATATGGACTCCACGCTGGAGCCGCATACTCCAGGATTGGTCTGACATATGTGGTATATAATGTTCTGAAAGATTCCTTACACAAGTTTCTAAAGGCCGTTCTTATGTTAGCCAACCTGGCATATGCTGCTGATGTTATCCTCTTGATATGAGCTTCAGGGGACAGGTCTGGCGTGATATCAACCCCCAGGTCTTTCTCTCTCTCTCTGACTCTTGAAGTATTTCATCTCCCAAGTGATACCTTGTATCTGGTCTCCTGCTTCCTACCCCTATCTTCATTACATTACATTTGCTTGGGTTAAACTCTAACAGCCATTTGTTCGACCATTCCTGCAGCTTGTCCAGGTCTTCTTGAAGCCTCAAACTGTCCTCCTCTGTCTTAATCCTTCTCATAATTTTGGCGTCGTCAGCAAACATCGAGAGGAATGTGTCTATAACCTCTGGGAGATCATTTACGTATATCAGAAACAAGATAGGTCCAAGCACAGAGCCCTGTGGGACTCCACTGGTGACTTCACGCCATTCTGAGGTCTCACCCCTCACTATAACTCTCTGCTTCCTATTGCTTAGGTACTCCCTTATCCACTGGAGCGCCCTACCTGTTACTCCTGCCTGTTTCTCCAGCTTATGCATCAACCTTTTATGAGGTACTGTGTCAAAGGCTTTCCGACAGTCCAAAAAATGCAGTCCGCCCATCCTTCTCTTTCTTGCTTAATCTTTGTCACCTGATCGTAGAATTCTATCAAGCCTGTAAGGCAAGATTTACCCTCCCTGAACCCATGTTGCTGGGTTGTCACGAAGTCTCTTCTATCCAGATGTGTTACTAGGTTTTTTCTCACAATCTTCTCCATCACCTTGCATGGTATACAAGTTAAGGACACTGGCCTGTAGTTCAGTGCCTCTTGTCTGTCACCCTTTTTGTATATTGGTACTACATTAGCAGTCTTCCATATTTCTGGTAGGTCCCCCGTTTCCAGTGACTTACTATACACTATGGAGAGTGGTAAGCAAAGTGCTCCTGCACACTCTTTCAATACCCATGGCGAGATTCCATCGGCCCAACAGCTTTTCTCACATCCAGCTCCAATAGGTGCTTTTTGACCTCATCTCTTGTAATTTCGAACCTATCCAAGGTCACCTGGTTTGCTGCCACCTCTCCCAGCGCCGTGATATCTCCCTGTTCTATGTGTGTTTGTGTGTATGTGTGTGTATTGTGTGTGTGTG
>WNGS01165642.1:0-17892 GCA_020271785.1 Procambarus virginalis | reverse complement strand
TTTAAATTAAGTATAATTAAATTTATAAGTAATCCCATTTTAATTGCGTTTTTCTAGAGATAAACAATTTTTTCCCCTAAATTCAATCCCCGGTTAAAATTTTTCCCAAGTGTTCAGTATTTTCGTGTATATTAGGCTAAGTGCGTACATTAAGTCTTGCTATTCCTTATTATATCAGTCTAAGTCAGAGGCGTTGGTTCTAGAGCGTAGTTAATCCTCTGAACTTAGGGCTATAGGTCGGTCACGATAGTTAAGTGAAGGAGTTTGTTAAGGGATAGTAATTTTCGTGTAAGTGCTTGATAGAACTCGTGGAATATTTCTAAGTATTTTGGGATAAGTTTTCGGCTAAGTCAACGTTGGAAAGTCGTTAACTGTAATTAATTGTATTAGTGGGTCACGTATATGATCTGGGCATCATTAGGATTCCCCAGTCGTTGCGAGTGATATTGTTTCTAGTTTTACCAGTAAGACGGTAGAATTACGTTTTAGACTTAGAATTTTTTTTTGTGGAAACGTAGTGGAAAAATTTTCTAAGTCCAGCTTGGGCTAGATTCGTACATTTTGGCGAAAATTCGAATTCTCATGTTTCGTGTATATTCTGGGGCCAGCATTACTCTCTAGTGCGCGCAAGGGACGTAATTTGTTCTTAAGCATTAAACAGTGATAATTACATTTTTGCCGAATTTAGTTATTTTCGAGAAAATCGTGTTGTGATTTTATTAGAGTCCACTTGAGGTGAAAACCTCAGATTTTGATGAAAATTCGAATTGATGAGTGTTGAAACCGCCCGATGTGTCAGTATTGTTTTGTATACAGCGTCAGTATTAAATAATAGCGTATTATATCTGAGAACAAGAAACCCATTTTTGACGAATTAAGGGAGTTTTACCATATTTGGGTGATAGAATTTTTTCGGGGTCAAAATTTGGCAGAGTCCAGCACTGAGTAAAAAAACGCAGTTTTGGTGAAAATTCAAATTTGACAAGACAATATATGTCCTGGGAGTCTATATAATCGCTAGAGCTGTTTGGTAACGTAAAACTAGTTATTTTCCTTCAGAACAAAAATTTTGATTTTTCAGCGTTAAGCGAAAAAGCGCGGGACTTAGTTTTTTTCAGCGCAGCTGGCCCGCTCCATCAGTCATCAGTGGCCACGCTGCTCACTTCAAGTGCGTTTAGTATTAAGTACAGTAAATATTCTTTATTAATCTATCACGAGTGCTGCGCGTTAGTATTTTATCATTTTAAATTGTTTTATATGAATTAGATTCTTTAATTTTTTTAACGTAAAGGACTTAGGTTTCAGTAATAGAACTGCGGGTTACTTCAAGGTCAGGCACGAGTGAGGGGCAGACGCTCATTCATCGAATTCACTTCAGCGATTCTCTCGATTAATCGTTGTCTTTCCTACTTTGGGAATTTAGTTAGTTTTCTCTTGGAAAAGAGTTTGTTTTATTTGTGTAAGTTCACGGTTGTAGTGAGTCCGGGTCGAGGTGTATTGAAGAGTAGTTACAAAGAGACATGGCACACCAGCAATCACAGGACATGCTTAACCCAGACAGTGACCAGTCAGTGGCGACCAGTGGGAGTGGAAGTGTAGAGGATCGCACCTCTTCCGACACCACTGGGGACCGCTCGGGTAGCTCAGCTGACGTCACAGGTGGAGTCAGTGGGACTGAGGCGACGGGGTCGGGGTTCTGCATGGGACTGGGCAGCCGGGGTATCTTTCCGTGCCAGTGCAGATACGATTATTGACATGAGTGGGGAGTCTAGGGAGGATGATTCGTCCCAAGAGTGGGGGGAGCCGTCTTGGGTTCCCCCACACATGACATCGACGCCACACCAACAGCAGGAACTACCTCACAGAACAATACCACAATACCTGGGTACACCTCACCCATCACGACAACCTCAACCCTATCTATACCAACCCCATCCTCAATTCCTATACCCACCCCATCCTCATTTCATATACCAACCCCAACCTCCATTCTATACAACCTTCCAAACAGGCCACCCCTACCCATTCCAACTCAGGCCACAACCCTAACCCCAACCTCCAGCCACCCCAACCCTAGGCCACCCACACCCCTCAACACATCCCCACCCTCAATCACACCCAACCCGAGGCCAACCACACCATCCTCAACCCCATCCCCACCCTCAATCCACACCCCAACCCGAGGCCACCCACACCATACCTCAACCCCATCCCCACCCTCAATCCACACCCCAACCCAGGCCACCCACACCATACCTCAACCCCAACCCAAGGCCGCCCACACCCACACCATACCCGAACCCCATCCTCAACCCAGTTCCCAACCCCAGGGCCCACCCACTTCCAGTAGCCCCGCGTCATACAAACCGGGAATTATGAGTCTGATTCCCAAGATGACTCTGCCGACACTCAGAGGTACGGAGTTGCCGCTTATTAAGGTGGAACGCAACCGCCGAGTGGAAGACTGGCTTTGTCAGATTAGTTCGATGCTGGAGGCTGTCCCAGAGGATAGTTTGAAAATTACTCTCGCTATGGGGCTTGCGTGGACGTAGCCGGTCCACTGGCGAGATTGTCAGAGTTTCAGCACCTGACGACTTGGCCACAGTTTGTCCAAGCGATTAGGGACAGATTCAAGGAAAAGGTGTCAGAAGATGAGGCTCATTTTTATCTGCAGTCACTTAAGAGGGATGACCGCAGCACTGTCAAGGATTTCGGGACACTGTTAAAGAGCAGGGTTGACGACCTCACTACGGAACTGGGGTTAGATTCGAGTCAGGCAGAGCGATTAGCCAAACAATTGTTCTGCAAAACGTTACCTTCTGCTATGGGGCCGTTTTTATTTGCGGAGGGAGCGTTTGTGAGTTATAAAGACCTAGTCCAACAGGCCGCCACAGCCTTAGACAGGCAGACGCGCACAGGGACATCGGGCGCTCAGTCGTCCCCATACGTAGAGGCGTTGAGTCAAGGCGGGCGAGACAAGCTGAGTAACTGTAGCGCGGGTTCATCAGGCGGGAAGCAGCCCTCAGCTGCACGTTCGAGCCACCCTGCGCGGGGTACCAACAGAGATCCGCGGAGGTGTTACTCCTGCGGGAAGCACGGGCATATACAGAGGGACTGTAAAGTCACTAGTACGAAAGCATGAAAGCAGGCTCCTAGTGATGGTAGGCCTACTTTTGAGGTGAAAGTGGAAGGTGTAAGATTGACAGCTTTTGTTGATACAGGAAGCCAGGCAACTGTAATTAAAAAGTCAGCCTTCAGCAATTTTAAGTATGCACGTCTTAAACGTTGCGCAAAGACATTAACAGCGGTCAATGGGGAAAAGATTGAGATCGTAGGTCAAGGTACAGTTAATTTTGAAATTGATGGGGAATTGCAGCCTCACACATGTACGATCGTAGAGAACCTTGATTTTCCTGGTCACATCTTAATGGGAACTGATTTTCTGTCGCGATTTGATTATTCCTTGTCTGCTCAAAAAGGGGCTAGGAACTGCAGGTTGCAGTTGGGACAGACTTCCTACCCAGTGGAGATGATCGACCATCCCCCAGTTGTAGCTTCAATTAAGAGGAAGCAGAAATATAATGCGCACTATCCAAAATTGATTTTTAAGTCTCTTCCAGACACAGTTAAGAGGTCATGCGCATTGCATGCATTGACCAAACAGAGTTGCCCACCACATTCTGTTAAATTTATTAAAGTAGCCGTGGGACGTCACATCCAAGCAGGTACCACCCTTCAGGTGGCTGGGAGATGTGATAGTTTATTAATTCCCCATCATTTAATTGTAGTGCTCGATAAAGGTGCACTCATTCCAGTTGTCAATCTTTCACATAAGACTTTTCGCTTCAGGGCAGGTGATAGGGTATCTCAGGGAACCATGGTGGAGGACACAGAAATCTTTCACAATGAGTCAGCTGAGACGCCAACCGTCACTGCACAATGTAGTGCATTGAACATGTTAGATATTAAAACACCATCCAAAGTACGATACGAAACGAGAAATGTTGCACAGAATGTAGAAGTAGAAAAATTAATTTCAGCACTTGATTTGCAACATGTTACACAGGCGGATAGGAAGGCACTGAGAGGAGTTTTGCGAAAATTCCCGAAATTATTTGCGACAGAGGATGACCAGATTGGTCTCCTTGATAAGATTGAGCACACCATTCCAACTGGTGATCATTTGCCTGTGTACACGAGACAGTGGAGGTTGCCGGAACAGGCAAAGAACGTTATCAGGGAGGAGTGCCAGAAAATGTTGAGACAGGGCGTGATAGAGCCTAGTACGTCACCGTGGCTCTCTCCTGTTGTGCTAGTTCGGAAACCGGACGGTAGTTATCGTTTCTGTGTTGACTACCGGAAGGTGAACGAAATAACTAAGGGTGATGTGTATCCGTTGCCCCGAATACAGGAGATAATAGATCAATTTGGTGCTGCTAAGTATTTCTCAACTCTTGACGCGAAATCGGCGTATTGGGCGATTCCGGTGGCAGAACAGGATAGGGATAAAACAGCATTCTCGGATGGTAGGCACACTTATCAATTCCGTAGGATGCCGTTTGGTTTAAAGACAGCGCCTTCGTCATTTCAGAGGGCCATAAACTACATCCTCAGTCCGGTCCTGGGTAGGCATTCTTTAGCGTACCTGGATGATGTTGTGATATATTCCAGGACGTTTGAGGAACACCTACGGGACTTGACTGAGACTTTGACGTTGTTAGATCAGGCAGGGTTCAAGCTTAACGTTCAGAAGAGCACCCTGGCGGCTCAGAAATTCAAATTTCTGGGGTTCCAGGTGTGCCCAGACGGTATCCGACCTGACCCAGATTCTTGCCGCGCCATTGCTGACATGCCTACTCCAAGGACAGCAAAGGACGTGCGTAGGTTTTTGGGGGCGGCCGGATATTTTCGTCGTCATATTGAAGGTTTCGCTGGCATTTCAGCACCCCTGACTGATCTGACAAAGAAAAATGCGAAGTTTGTGTGGAAATCTGAGCATGACGAGGCCTATCGCAAACTGAAAGACCAACTAATCACGACACCGGTATTGGCTATTCCTGATTTTGAGAAAGAGTGGGAGGTGCACACTGACGCCAGCGGTATAGCTATTGGCGGGTGCTTAATTCAGCGAGATGCGGATAATTTACCCCATCCAGTAGCCTATTTCAGTAGAAAGGTCAAAGGACCTGAAGTTCGCTATTCAGCTACGGATCGGGAGGCACTGGCAGTAGTAGAATCAGTTAGGTACTTCGAACCTTACCTATTTCAGCGGCACTTGTAATTTACACAGACCATCGAGCGTTAACACACATATTTAAGAAGCGAACAAAATGCCCATGAATGTCACGCTGGTCTCACGAACTTTCTGCCCACTCATTCCAGATTTTGTACAAGCCTGGTCCAGCACATGTTGTTCCAGATACGCTAAGTCGAAACATAGCGACTGTTCAAGTTAATGAAAATATTGAAACCATTCCATCAGATAAAATGAGAGAATACCAGATGAACGAGCCTAGATGGAAAGAAATTATTGAGTATTTAGAAGGAGGAAAATACCCGAAAAAGAAAAAGAATTTACCTATTCATGATTTTGAAATGAAACAGGGCGTCCTGTATTATGTTAATAGCCAGAATGATAGGGCAGTATTTCAATTAGTTATTCCGGACGCGTTGCGGTCATCAGCGTTAAAACTTATGCATGCATCGAAAATTGCAGGACATCCGGGGGTCTTTAAAACCCACTTAAAGGCAAAGTCTCTATTTTATTTCCCAGGATTACTTTCTGAAGTAATAAATTTCGTGAAGTCGTGCAATCGTTGTTAGAGGAGAAAAAGCACCCTTAAGGTACAAGCCCCACTTCAGGAATTTCCTGAAATTCGTGAACCGTTAGATCGTGTAGGGGCAGATTTGATTGATTTACATCACAGTCATTCATGGAATAGATACGTGTTGGTGCTAGTTGACCATTTGTCTAGATACACTACACTAGTTGCATTACCTCAGAAGGATTCTCGTACGGTTGCAGATGCGTTCTTGCGTAGGTTCGTTACGGTATTCGGACCTCCTAAAGTTTTAGTCTCTGACCGGGGTCAAGAATTCAATGGGAATATATTTAGAGAAGTTTGTAAGATTTTAGAGACAACCTCGGCTTTTACAACAGCCTACCACCCACAAGCAAACGGAATGATGGAACGGACTAATCGTTCAGTCAAGGATATGCTTGCAATCCTTGCTGAACATGATGCAAACACCTGGGATGAACACCTACCCTATGTTCAGTTAAGTAGTGTAAATGACGACTAGAACCCCGCGCGCCATCTGCCAGATGGACCCCCATACGACTAGAACCCCGCGCACCATCTGCCAGGTGAACCCCCCAGCGACTAGAGCACCGCGCGGAGATTTTCCCGGAAGTTGGGGCGTGTCGGACGCGTGTGAGCGTCCGGTGTTTGGGTATGTGGTCAGGGAAGATTGGGGTCATGTTGTTTGGGGGGTAGGGGAGTATGTAGGGCTATGTGGTATGTGGATATGTTGTTAAGAGTAAATGAATATGTATGTTTGTTTTCCGTAGACTTAATCATGTGCGTACA
Organism: Procambarus virginalis; assembly: GCA_020271785.1. Lineage (NCBI taxonomy): Eukaryota > Metazoa > Arthropoda > Malacostraca > Decapoda > Cambaridae > Procambarus > Procambarus virginalis. Next base: position 11,302 of record WNGS01165642.1, on the reverse strand, counting down.
TAATAGTCTTGATTAAAAATGACTATGTATTGCTATTCGCTAGAGTATGAGGTGAGTGCTCTAGAAGGCCCAACATATGTTGTTGGGGTAGGGGAGGGAGGGGATAGGGAGTCTGAGGGAGAGTGAGGGGAGCTTCCCCTCGGCGTGAGAGTGTTTAGAGCCATTTGTGGTTTGTGGTTTTGTCAGCTTCCGTTTAGGTAGCACTTGAGAGAGTGTCATGTTGGGTAGGGGATGGAAGCTATGTGCCACCCATCCCCCTCCCCTCCCTTACCTTCTAGAGTGGGACACCCCTCTCCCTCCTCTCCCCTACCTTCTAGAGTGGGACACCACTCTCCATCCTCTCCTCTACCTTCTAGAGTGGGACACCCCTCTCCCTCCTCTCCCCTACCTTCTAGAGTGGGACACCCCTCTCCCTCCCCTCCCTTACCTTCTAGAGTGGTACGGACCAGGTCCGCATATTCTTTTATTAAACACTTAAGCGATTTACAACGATAATAATAATAAGACTTCTTGGTGGTTTAGCAGACAGATGGGGAAAGGCTTTCATTCAGTCCATCGAAGCTTCTGGTCATCCTAGCCAATCATCCAATCTGTAGACAGGTAGATTGGGAGGGAGAGTGAGGGGAGCTTCCCCCAGGGCTGGAGAGTGTTTAGGGTCATTTGTGGTTTTTGACATCCATTATCCATGAAGTGCCAGGAGGGTAGGAGAGAAAGAAAGAGGCAGACAGACAGACAGATAGACCGGGAGATATCACGGCGCTGGGAGAGGCAGCAGGACGGATGCGGTCCACTACCTTAAGCACTTTTCGATGTCTTTAGAGCGGACTGGGAGATGCTCACTCCAGCAGTCCTCTCTTACCACTGTGGTTCCGTTAAGGAGGCCACCGTTCATACTTCCGCCAGCTGAGCAACACGTGTCAACCATCAATCAGTCCTCATTTGACCGGGTCGTCTACCTCCCCTCACACACAAACGCGCCGTTAGTTCACTGTGAGCCTTCATTCGCTACACACGTACCATAGAGCTCCGCATCATGGAAAGACGAACCTTAACAGCTTGCATGAAATGTGGTGTGTTATATATTCCATCACCAAACCAAGTATGTCGTCTTCGTGCACAATGTGTGAAAAACTACCCCTAGGTCATTACGACATCAAATGCAGGCGCTGTCAACAGATTTTCTGTGATAACCGTGAGTGTTATTCTTATTACACAGTTCATTTTATTGCATCCACAGGTGAAATATCGCGTGTGTAAACTATTATCTCTTATTGTGCGAGAATAATTACTCATTCGGGGCTATTACATTCCACACAGTTAAATATGTTCTTTTTCAATTTCAGTTTACAAAACTGTGAAGTGCCCTTACTGCTCACCAGCCCCTCGAAGAGGTCCTCGTCGGAATGAAACTTCTCATAAACGTAAGGATCATATAAACTTCTCCTACCTGTATTACATTTTCATCATCATAATCCACTTGCAAGCAAACACTCATGCATAATAAACATATTTTCCTCATTCACCCATGTTGAATATCATTTTTGTTCCATTTCAGGTTATAATCCGTACCTCAATCGACGGAGGGAACAGACAGACGTCATATCCCACCCGCCCCACACTGAGCTAAGGAGAGCTGATGTCACTCGCGGGCATCCCCAGCCCCTTCAACAAGGTCACTCACGCCATCAGATGGAGGGCTGCGAGACATTATCACGCCCAGTTAACACACCTGCTCAACCCATTCACCAGGTCATAAGTAAGTTATTACTGTCTTATTTCAGTCTATTTTCTAATCATATGAATTCCCACTAGTCTGCCTCCTCACCTCAATGTGTGTGTGTGTGTGTGTGTGTGTGTGTGTGTGTGTGTGTGTGTGTGTGTTGTGTGTGTGTGTGTGTGTGTGTGTGTGTGTGTGTGTGTGTGTGTGTGTGTACTCACCTAATTGTACTCACCTAATTGTGCTTGCGGGGGTTGAGCTTTGGCTCTTTGGTCCCGCCTCTCAACTGTCAATCAACTGGTGTACAGTTTCCTGAGCCTACTGGGCTCTATCATATCTACATTTGAAACTGTGTATGGAGTCAGCCTCCACCACATCACTGCCTAGTGCATTCCATTTACTAACTACTCTGACACTGAAAAAGTTCTTTCTAATGTCTCTGTGGCTCATTTGGGTACTCAGCTTCCACCTGTGTCCCCTTGTTCGCGCCCCTCCAGTGTTGAATAGTTCATCCTTGTTTACCCGGTCAATTCCCCTGAGGATTTTGTAGGTTGTGATCATGTCCCCCCTTACTCTTCTGTCTTCCAGTGTCGTAAGTTGCATTTCCCGCAGCCTTTCCTCATAACTCATGCCTCTTAGTTCTGGGACTAGTCTAGTAGCATACCTTTGGACTTTTTCCAGCTTCGTCTTGTGCTTGACAAGGTACGGGCTCCATGCTGGGGCCGCGTACTCCAGGATTGGTCTTACATATGTGGTGTACAAGATTCTGAATGATTCCTTACACAGGTTCCTGAACGCCGTTCTGATGTTAGCCAGCCTCGCATATGCCGCAGACGTTATTCTCTTTATGTGGGCTTCAGGAGACAGGTTTGGTGTGATATCAACTCCTAGATCTTTCTCTCTGTCTGTTTCATTAAGTACTTCATCCCCTATTCTGTATCCTGTGTCTGGCCTCCTGTATCCACTGCCTAGTTTCATTACTTTGCATTTACTTGGGTTGAACTTCAACAGCCATTTGTTGGACCATTCACTCAGTCTATCTAGGTCATCTTGTAGCCTCCTACTATCATCCTCTGTTTCAATCCTCCTCATAATTTTTGCATCGTCGGCAAACATTGAGAGGAACGAATCTATACCCTCTGGGAGATCATTTACATATACCAGAAACAGTATAGGTCCAAGGACTGACCCCTGCGGGACTCCACTTGTAACGTCTCGCCAATCTGAGACTTCACCCCTCACACAGACTCGTTGTCTCCTGTTGCTTAGGTACTCCTCTATCCACCGGAGTACCTTCCCTTTCACTCCAGCCTGCATCTCCAACTTTCGCACTAGCCTCTTGTGTGGCACTGTATCAAAGGCTTTTTGACAATCCAAAAATATGCAGTCTGCCCACCCTTCTCTTTCTTGCCTTATTTTTGTTGCCTGGTCGTAGAATTCAAGTAACCCTGTGAGGCAGGACCTGCCATCCCTGAACCCATGTTGGTGCTGTGTTACAAAGTTCCTTCGCTCCAGATGCTCCACTAGTTTTTTTCGCACAATCTTCTCCATCAGCTTGCATGGTATGCAGGTTAGGGACACTGGCCTGTAGTTCAGTGCCTCCTGTCTATCCCCTTTCTTGTATATCGGGACTACGTTAGCTGCTTTCCAAATATCTGGCAGTTCCCCTGTTGCCAGTGACTTGTTATACACAATGGAGAGTGGTAGGCACAGTTCTCTTGCTCCTTCCTTTAGAACCCATGGGGAGATTCCATCTGGGCCTATAGCCTTTGTCACATCCAACTCTAGTAAACACTTCCTTACTTCCCCGCTGGTAATCTCAAAGTCTTCCAGTGGTTCCTGGTTAGCTATTCCCTCTCTTACCTCTGGAATTTCTCCTTGCTCGAAGGTGAAGACCTCCTGGAATTTCTTATTCAACTCCTCACACACTTCCTTGTCATTTGTAGTGAATCCTTCCGCCCCTATCCTCAGTTTCATAACCTGTTCCTTTACTGTTGTTTTTCTCCTGATGTGGCTATGCAACAATTTAGGCTGAGTCTTTGCCTTGCTTGCGATATCATTTTCGTATTGTCTTTCCGCCTCTCTTCTCATCCTGACATATTCATTCCTGGCGTTCTGGTATCTTTCTCTGCTCTCCAGAGTCCTGTTATTCCTATAGTTTCTCCATGCCCTTTTACTTTGCTGCTTAGCTAGCTTACATCTCTGATTAAACCATGGGTTTCTCATTTTCATTTCTCTGTTTTCCTTTTGGACTGGGACAAATTTGTTTGCTGCGTCCTTGCACTTCTGCGTGATGTAATCCATCATATCTTGAGCCGTCTTTCCCCTGAGCTCTGTTTCCCATGCTATTTCTGTCAGAAATTTTCTTATCCCCTCATAGTTTCCCTTTCGGTATGCTAACCTTTTGGTTTCGGTATCCCTCCTCGAGTTCAATAACCCTTCTTCAATCAGGTACTCAAACACCAGTACACTGTGGTCGCTCATTCCTACTGGGTCCTCAAAACCGATTTCTCTTATGTCGGAGTGGTTCAGAGTGAAGACTAGGTCGAGTCTCGCTGGTTCGTCATTGCCTCTCATCCTTGTGGGTTCGCCGACATGCTGGGTTAAAAAGTTTCTTGTCACCACTTCCAATAGTTTGGCTCTCCACGTATCCTCGCCTCCATGCGGTTCCTTGTTCTCCCAGTCAATCCTTCCGTGATTGAAGTCGCCCATGATGAGCAGGTGGGATCTATTTCTACAGGCAGCAGAGGCTGCCCTCTCAATTATAGTGTTAACTGCCATGTTGTTGTTTTCATACTCTTGACTGGGTCTTCTGTCATTTGGTGGAGGGTTGTATATTACTGCTACTACTATTCTTGGTCCTCCCATTGTCATGGTGCCTGCTATGTAGTCTCTGAACTCCTCACAGCCCGGGATGGCCATCTCCTTAAAACTCCATTCCTTTCTCATGAGTAGGGCCACTCCGCCTCCTCCCCTACCTACCCTCTCTTTCCTTATTACTGTGTACTCCTGGGGAAACACGGCATTCGTTATGATTCCCGAGAGTTTTGTTTCAGTGAGTCCGATTACATCTGGGTTCACTTCTTGTGCTCTTTCCCTTAGTTCACTTGTCTTGCTTGTGATCCCATCTATGTTCGAGTACATCACCCTGAAACTGACTCTGTTCTGCTTCTCCTCTGGGGGGGACCATTGGGATCTGGGGTGAGTGGGAGCTGGGGGACCTGGCACGGGGAGATTGGTGGAGGAGGGAGGGCTTGGGGGAGGTGGGGGAGAGGGGGGTGGAGGGGAAGAGGGGGAGGGTAAGGGGGGTGGGTAAGAGGGGGAGGGTAGGGGGGAGAGTGAGAGGGTGAGGGTTGGGGGAGAGTGAGAGGGGGAGGGTTGGGGGGGTGAGAGAGGGAGGGTTGGGGAGGCATGGGGGGAGGAGAGGCTTTGGGGGATAGGGGAGATGGGGAGGCTTGGGGGGGGGGAGAAGAGGGTGGAGGGCTTGGGGGGCATGGGGGAAAAAGGAGGGCTGAGGTGGGTGAGGAAGAGGGGAGGGTTTAGGGGAGTGGGGGAGAGGGGGAGACTTAGGTGGGGTGGGGGAGAGTGGGGGGCTTAGGGGGGCGGGGGATAAGGGAGGGCTTGGGGGTGGGAGAGACGGGAAGGCATGTGGGAGAAGGTAGGGTTTGGGGGATGGGGGAGAAGGGAGGTCCTGGGGAGAGGGGTGAGTGGGAGTAGGGGGGTGAGTAGGAGGAAGGGGGTGGGTGGGGGGAGAGTGCCCTAGGTGGGTACTTCGTGGGGGGCTGACAGGGGATGGGGCAGGTTGGTTGTCTGTGAGGTAGAATGTGAGGGTGGTGCCCCAATCCCTGTGGCTGTTGCACTGTTTGAGGAGGGTTCTCCACTTCCCTCTGGGGTTGTTGGGTTCCGGGCTGTGGTATTCTGAATCCTTTCTCTCTCCCTGCGCTCCTTCCTCCGGTCTGCTGCCTGTATTCTTTCTTCCATTGTCATATCCCTCTGCAGGAATACTTTTTTGAACTTCGGAACATTTTTTAGACCGCTCTTCTTTGCTAACAGCTCCTCTTTCGTGATTTCGCTCATAAAAACCACCTTTATCATTCGGTCCCTGTCCTTGTTGAACTTTCCAAGCCTGAAAACCTTTTCAACACTTTGGTCAGTTCCCTCCATCCTTACCTCTTTAAGGATCTCGGTAATTGCGTTTTTGTCCTTATCTCTCCGCTCCTGTGGGCTGGTCCCTGTTTGCTCTTTAATGCCTGCTACTACTATTGCTCTTTTCCTCTCAATCAGCCGGCTAGTACATCTAGCTGCTTCCTGAGAGGAAGCCACTTCCATGGCAACTTCCTTAACTGCAGCCCTAGCTGCGGGGCTCTTTTTAAGCATTTCAGCAAATGAGAGCTGGGCTGTGGAGGTCCCGTCCACAGTAGCATTCCCATCTCCCTGAGGTACGGTTTGTGTCTGGTATTGTGGAAGAGTCTCCTTTAGGCATCTTATCTCCTCCTTCGCTGCCCTTAGATCATCTTGCAGGTTGGCTACTGTCTCCCTCATTAACCTCAGTTCTTCACTGAATTCATCCTGCATTTGCTGGAGTACTTCCTTCATCCAGTCTTCCTGTTCCCTCCCATCCTCTGTATTTGTTCCAGCTGCGATTGTCCTCCTGCGTTCTCCAGCCCGAGTTCGCACCCCTTCCATGATTTTCCCTATGGGTGTGTGTGTGTGTGTGTGTGTGTGGTGTGTGTGTGTGTGTGGTGTGTGTGTGTGTGTGTGTGTGTGGTGTGTGTGTGTGTGTGTGTGTGNCCTAATACCTTGACTACTTGGTATTCACGAGGTCCACTATTAGTCAAGAACCCAGAAATGTTCAGTCTCACACTTTGGCAGGTTTTAATTTTAACTGCTCCACTAATTGTTGCGTGATAAAGGTTTTCTGTGATCCTGATCAAAGAGACCTCTAGTGTTGACTCTAGATTTCTTGTCTATTAGTTAAGTTGAGCTGTAGGCAGAGTGGTATTATTGCCTGCCTCAGTAGCAAGTACACTTATTTCCTGATGTACTTTGCAATATTGTACCGTGGTAGAATTCATAGAATTCTTCCCAGGTGTCACAGATTGGGTAGAAATTGTTCTACATAAGGCATAATGATGTACACCTTTGTGGCATCTACTGCATAAACGTAGCTGCACAACACATTTACTGGGTTCATGAGAACCCATGCACTTGGTGCATCTGTGTAATTCTTGAAGTTGTTTAATCCTGGTGTTAAAGTTAGGATAAACTGTACATTTGTAGGTGAGATGTTCTTGATCGCAGAACAAGCACCTTCTCTCTCTGACTGAATTTGTCCTTTTAGTAGACACATCAGTTGCAGTGTCAGAGGGAGATACAGTATAAGTACCTACACTACTACTCCCCTTTCCAGTGGATGGAGTAGTCTTAGGCTTAGATTTATTGGATTTATTCAAAGTCAATTTAGGTTTGACTGAGATGTCAATGTTAGGTAATTTAGACTCAGGTTTAATCTTATCATGAGTCTTCAACCTGTTAACTGTTATTCTCAGCCCCTCGAATATTTGCTCGAGAGTGAGAAACTCAGTTTTATAATGTGAACATATTTCTGCTAGGATAATTTGAGGTAATTTCCTCTGCAAAAGTAACTTGATTGACCATTCTGAAGCTGGTACATCAACTTTAGTACCTAAGGCCTTCACTAGAGACTCTGCTTCTAGCCTGAAGCTTTGAAGTGAGTCTGGTCTGTTACTTGGTGCATTCAGATCTAGCAATTGGTAATAAAGGTTAGCTATACTTAACTCCTGATTGCAATAATTCAACTTCAGCAGTTTGATAGCTTCCTCATAATTACTCTCAGTGAGAGCTAAGTTATTTATAACCTTTTTAGCTTCCCCTTTGAGAAGACTAATCAGGTATGAAAATTTAGAAATTGGGTCAAGATAAGACCTGTTATGGATATGAACTTCAAATGAAGTCCAAAATGTGTCCCAATTTTCTTCATCCAGCCCTGCAAATGTAGGTAAGTCTAAAGTAGGTAGACGAACCTCAGGTAATTGATTACTGGATTGAGACATAGTAGAATTTGTATTGGGTTGATGGTTTACTATACTGGATAGTACATCAAATTTATCTTGAGTCTCATCTTCGTGTTCTGAAATATTTGCTACAATTTGATCTAATTCCTCTAGATCAGTTTCAGTAGCATTCAGTGAGTTAAGATAAGACTGACTTGCTGATTTAACTTGATCAAACTTAAGATTAGCTACTCTCACTGATGATTCTAGTAGATAGTAATCAATGGGAGTTGCCTTGGACAAATCATCAGACTTATTGATTAGTCTAGTTAAATGGCCTTTGAGGCCAATATAGGTTCTCCTTAATTGCTCAGGAGTAGCCATGTTAGCTTTAAGTCCAAATTTCATAGGACTTGATTGAATATTACTAATGAAGCTGGGAAATTTGTTCATTAGTTGATAATTAATATTGAGTATAGCCTGAGTTCTGGCTAAATTAAACTCTACCTCACTTTGAGGTTAAATGTCCCTACCTAACAAGTATATAGCTAAAGATTTTGAGTGGTGTCTGCATGTCACCATTAACTTTCGTCCGGCTAGCCCATCATTATCACCATTAGATGTAATGGTGATCATACAGCAACACTCAAAACCACACACAAAAATAATGAATACACAAATAATTGATATGGAAGCACTCTAATCAGAGTTACTGTAATGTTGAATCCCACCCTTGCTAGGGTCAGCACAAAAATGTATAATGTATGTACTACTCATTAGTACAGGACTAATTGTAAGAATTTCTTGGGTTGTATCCAGTTCTAAGAGACCAAAATGTTGTTTTGATTTCTGAGAACAGATACAGTTTAATGGTAATTGGTATGTAACCAGTTCGATAAGACCAAAATGTTGTTTCAGTCTGAGAACTGATATAAATTAATTGATTAGTAATCATCCGGTTCGAAGAGACCAAAATGTTGTTTTGGTGCTGAGAACCGATATAATGAAATATTAATTGGTATCCGGTTCGAAGAGACCAAAATGTTGGGTATCTGGGGCTTGAACTCAGAAAATAAATTGTTTAATTGTTATATTAAAATTAATCGAAGGACCACCCGCTTTTGAGAAAAGAGGGAAAACAAATAAAATTGATCATTAGAATGACACCAGAGAACCAGTGTCTATGGAAAAACATTCAATGGATATTCACTTGAAAATAATGAAGACTGTAATTATTAATTAAAGTCAAAGCCTCAAATATCAACATTGGGGGGTTATTTCTAGAAATTCATATATATCTAGGAACCAGTGTGGTTCGTCACTAGTTCATTATGCATTGGAATGGTAAATCTAACTACAACATATGTAAATATATGGTAATCAAATTTATTATTTCAGATCATATTATAGAAGCAATAATTAAATTGAATAAATTTATAAGAAAAAATGGGTCTTAGCTGTAAGACGATTTCTAACGCCAGTTCATCACTCGTCCTCGTGATCACAGAATCCCCATAGATAAATGACTCGAGGTAAATAACACGATGGATGACAATCTTGCTGGCGTCTCAAATACACGCTGTAATACAAGAAATATAAAGTAGCAATTGACTAGGCTACAAAATTGTGCTCATATATTCATGAAGCTGAACTGAGTAATAAATATTACTAACGTTTGATTGTATTTAATCTCTCTTCCTAACGACAAACTACTCACTAAGGCTCTAACTAACAGATGCATCTACAAGAAAGAAACCTGTGAGCGTAACCGAGTACTAAGGTTTGCCGAGAGGAGCGTCTGCTGGACTCAGTGTTCACTGCCGTGCACACTCAATTGCGGTCCGGATGGTAATTGTAGACGCTGGGTTCACTATTGAGGCACTAGAGAACACTGGCAAGTAAATTCCACTTATTAATTGAGTGTCGACGTAATTCTTATCGACAAGAATTCTCAATTATGCCACGTGCTCCACCACGCTATCTCGTGCGTGTGCCTTGTTGATGTAGTAAAGGCGTAATGGCGTCTCCCTCTCCCCGCTCTCGCATTCACCACGGAAATTATTAAACACAAACTATTCTTTCCCGCGTAATTATGGATGAAAATGCGATAATATGAACTGGGTTGAAATTATAGGGAATTAATAATTATAATATTCTCGATAAATAATCTCTAGCGAGAAATGGAGATAATATTTATACTTCTCCAGAGCATTCAAACGTAACAGAATAAAAACTGTTACTGAATAATTTTAATTAATAACTCTTGATTTACATTATCAGGAGTAATATTATCAGCAATATGCTCAGATTAATTTATAATAACACTATGGTTAGTGGTGTTAAGAGCTACTGCAAATGTAAGTTAATATTAATTTATCATAAGATAATAATGGATGATAAGTGTTGGAAATTTCCAACAGCATTAGAAAGCTGAAGTAGCCCCAATTTGGTTGAAGTCTTGTAACTGAGTAAAGACTCCTTTGCATTCCTAACAACATGGAATGTAGTAATGAGCATTGCATTCTTTGACTTAATCTCTGCAGTGAAAGTTCCAATCACTGGTAAGGCTACCTTTGAAGCATAGGCAGTGGCTTTGCCATTATAGTTTTCAAGCTTTGGGAATTGTTTTTTAAATTTTTCATAGTGGCACTCAGCAATGGTGTCAATGTTTGATCCAGTGTCAATGAGAATTTTGAGACAAATGCCAGCAATGTATACTATAGTCTCTGGGTTGTTTGGAAGATCATTCCATTTTGTGATTGATTGTACTCCATAAATATAATCACATTCACTGTCATCTGAGACTGGTTGTAATGAAATGTTGTCTTGTATATTATTAACATTCTTGATTTGAGGTGCAATATTGTGTTTGCCACCTCGACTCCTATGACTTGATCCTCGTACATTGCTTTTATTTATTGATTGTGGTTTCTTTAGTGCGGAACGACACATAGCACCAAAATGATTTAGTTTTCTACACTCATAGCACTTCTTACCTTGTGCTGGACAAACATTATCTTGGTGTGGGTAGTCTCCTCCACAATTGTAACATTTATTGTTGACAACCTCTGATGTGAGTCGTTGTGACTGCTTGAGTCTTGTTCCATGACTCCAGTTGTGATGTGGTTCTCGGCTCAATTTAATGTTAGGTTTGGCATGATATCTTCTATGATCATGGTGTCCTCCCTGAACCTTACATACTTCATGACTGTTAGTAACAGTGGCAGAACCGTTGTTGGCACTGCACTCCATGACACGAGCATCACGTGCAGCATCTTCCATTCGACGAGCCATATCCAGTATTTGGTAAGAGAACTTTCATCATCAACAAGTTCTAGAGCTCTTCGACGGAGACGTCTAGATGTGCATGTTTCAATTATTTGCTGTTTGATTTCTTTGTCAACATCAGCAAAATCACAATGGGTTGCTAAACCCTGCAGACGTGTATGGTATTGATCAACAGTTTCATTAGAGAGTTGTCTTGCTCTCCTGAAATGCATAATTTCCATAGCAGTATTTTGCCTTGGTTTGAAATGCTCAGTTAATTTGGCCTTGGCAGTGTCATAATCTT
>WNGS01165641.1:11950-55236 GCA_020271785.1 Procambarus virginalis | reverse complement strand
GGTTTTTCTTTATTTCTTGAATTGCTTTCTGTTCTAGTTGCCCTTTCTTCAGTCCTGATAGGAATGCTTCAGTCTCTCTGTTCGATTTCTTCAATCTCCCTTTTAAATTATTTCTTCTTTATATGGAGAGTGTGTCTGCTTAAGCATTTCCGTTATTCTGTCCTCTCCTTTGTAATGTCGTCTGCGTTCTCTTTCTACATTTACCTCTTTCTGGCTTTCCTCAAAGGAACATGTTCAGACAGACTTCATAAGCTTCAGAAGTCAGTTTTTTCTATTCCTTGTGTAGGATTTTTATTTCTAGAACATTTTCCCATTGAATTTTGTAATTCCCTGTTTTTTTCTCCCAGTCTATCCTTTTTATTATAAAATTGAATTTATGAATAGCCCTTCTCGCTTGTTGTTTCTCTTGGGCTACTACCGTTATTAATGTCAGTTTGCACTTCAATGAGCTTGAGGTCCGAGTACGTAGTGTCTGAGACTGTAATGTCTCTGATTAGCTCTCATTGTTCGTGAATATCAGGTCCAGCGTGTTCTCGTTCCTAGTTGGTTCTGTAATCTGCTGACTGAGCGAGAATTTGGTCACAGAATCTCAGTAGTTCTCTGACCTGTGGTTGGTTATTTCCAGGTTGACTTCCTGCTATGATGTTATTGTTTACTATTCTCCATTTTAAACTGGGTAGATTGAAGTCTCCAAGGAAGATGATGTCTGGTACTGGGTTTGCTAGGTGTATCAAGGATATTCTCTATTTTGTGGATCTGTTCAGTGAATTCCTCAACTGTTGCATCTGGCGGTTTGTATATTAAAAATATAAGTAGATTCATATTTTCTACCTTGATTCCAAGTACCTCTACCACCTCATTGGACGAGTTGGAAATATGTGGAAATGATGTGCGGTGGGTGGTGCTGAAGGAGAAAAATATTGAATACTTCATACCCAAGACTCTTCTACAAATAAGAGTTTTTATCAGGCAACATCACTGCGACAAGGTAACTGAGGAAAGGAGGATAGAAAATCAAATCAGCGAATCTGTACACAAGTACAACATGGTTGCAGCTGGCAATCACAATCGTTATGGATGAAGAGGAGTTGGCCGAGGGAGAAAATCAGTAATAGCAAGAATCCGTCTTGGATACCAATATCCATGGAGATTCGGGATGGAAACGACAGTTGAGCAGCGGAGTTGCAGAATCTGTGAGAGTGACGAACACCGCCTTCACCACTACCTTAGAGAATGTGAACATCTAAGAGTCATTAGAAATTGTAGAATAATAAACCCCACATTGAGCTAGGAAAATACTATTTGTCAAATATAGATACTGTTCTTAAAAGATTTCCCCATTTTACACCCGCAAGATAACGTAAAATTTTAAGGTTGACAAATATTAATCTTCTTGTTTGAGGAGCTGTTCACTTGAGACAGTTAAGCAAGTCCCAGCTGTGTCTGGGTACAAGTGACAGGATGAACAACCCAGCGGGTTTTCTTCCATTGGGGAGTGTTGTACATGCTGCTATGGCGGTGTGTCCACTCACATGATGAGTGGCGCTGCATAAAACTCGCCCCTCGGGGCAAAATTAAAAAATTAAAAGTATTTTCCTGTAATCTGTCTTTTATTACTTATTTATATACAAGAAGGTACATTGGGTTTATGAGAGTATAGAGCATTGAAGTTATACATTCTTCTAAAGCCACTAGCACACATAGCGTTTTAGGCAAGTCCTTAACCTAACAAATAATTTTAAGAAGGTAATTTCTAGCAAAATTAGAAAAAGTTTACAGGTACATTGAAAGAAAGTATGAAAAATACATTGTAAGAAGGAATAAAAAATGCATTGTATAAGAAATTTGACAGGATTAGTAAGTACATTAGAGTAAACTTAAGAGTTATCCCCTTATATATATAAGATGATATCAATGATTACAATGGTAAAGTTATATAGCTTAGGTACATATATTGAGGAATTGGGTAGCACTAGATACAGTACGAGTTTAAAGCACTAGGTAGGAAACTATGCAGATGCAATTAGGTACTTTTTGGTTGTTTTTGAATAAGGCAAAAGTTGGATAGCTTTTCAAATCGTTAGGGAGTGAGTTCCATAGACGAGGACTCTTTTATTTGCATAGAGTGTTTACACAGATTAAGTTTGACTCTGGGGATATCAAAGAGATATTTATTTCTGGTGTGGTGATGATGGGTTCTATTACATCTGTCCAGCAAGGGTTTCAGAACAGGGTTTGCATTTAAGAACAGGGTTTTATTTTAAATGTAGACGGTACAGGTCAATGTGTGGAATGAATTTATGTTTAGCATGTTTAGGGATTTAAACAAGGGGCTGAGTGTTATCTGAAAGCAAAGTTTATTATTGTTCGTATAGCAGATTTTTTGCTGGAGAGGATGGACTTGAGGTAGTTTGCAGTGGTTGAACCCCATGCACAGATACCATAAGAAAGATAGGGATAGAGTAGTGCGTAGTATAGTGAGAGGAGAGCAGAGTTAGGTGCATAATACCTGATTTTAGAGAGTATACCAACTGTTTTAGAGACTTTTTTAGTTACGTTTTGTATGTGGGTGCTGAAGTTGAGTCTCTTGTCTATGTATAGGCCAAGGAACTTTCAATCATTTTTATTGCTGATGTTAACATTGTCTATCTGAAAATGAATTGCATTTGTTGATTTGCCTTCAAATAAGATGTAGAGGTTTTTCCTATATTTAGTTAGTTTAGTTCATTTATTATGCACCCCATACCCATCTTGTGGGCGGTAGTGGAAAGGGTTACAGAGGCACATAATGTGCTCAGGGACTGAACTCCGCAATTCATTTAGCTAAGCAAGTTACAATCTTGATGAGCTAGTTATAAAATTGAGTATAAGTCGTCACATCATAAATGGGCTCGAGATCGACCTCAAGCACAGTTTCTAAATTAAACAACTGACATACGTGGAGAGCTAGTGTCACAATTGATATGTTCGTCCTGCACACCGCCCCCCATCCAGTGGGCAGCAGTGGATATGTTACAATCACTTAGTTACTACCTACAGTTAGCAAACTGGGAATATTTGGCTAAAATTTCTGGTAGCAGATCATTTTGAATGAAATATTTACACATCGTTGGAACATTGGTTATAGATTTGTCCTATATTTAGTGTGAGTTTGTTGATTGACACCCTTAAGTGGACTCTTTTTTTCTAATTCATTATTTACATCATTATTTAATATGTGTGCGTTTGGGTCTGAGTTGTTGAGGGTAGTATCGTCAGCAAACAATATAGGTTTATGCATGTTAGAGACATTAGGCAGATCATTGATGTATATAAGAAATAGGAGAAGTCCTAGGATGCTGCCCTGTGGCACTCCTATGGATAGTGGTAGAATGGGAGAGGTTATATCATTGATGGCTACATATTGGTGTCTGTCACTAAGATAGGATCGGATATAGTTCAGGGCAAGGCCTCGGATTCCATAATGATGGAGTTTAAGTAAAAGGTAGTTATGGTTAACAGTATCAAAGGCTTTTTTCATGTCAATGAAGAGTCCAATTGGAAACTCATTTTTGTCAAGGGTTGAGTAGATTATATCAAGCAGACTAAATTCCATCGTTGGTACTCTTTTTGGGAGCGGAAGCCAAACTGACAGGGACCGAGTATGTCGAATTTTACGAGGTAGAAGTAAAGTTGTTTGTAAATAATTTTTTCAAATATATTTGATAATATAGGTAGGTTTGATATTGGTCTGTAATTGTTTGTCTGCCGGATTGCCTCCTTTATGAACTGGCGTTACTCTTGCTTTTTTTAAGGATATCAGGGAAGGTATGGCACTCTAGAGATTTGTTGAACAGCAGATCTATGGGTGGCGCAAGGAGATGGGATGAACTCTTGTATACCATAGATGGTATTTCACTAATGTTACCAGCTTTGGATTTTAGTGAGCGAATGATGGACACATCTGTCGCGCTGACTGGTAAAAGGAGAAGAGAATTTGGATAGCTGTCTAAAAGATATGTGTTAACATGTGTCGGAGTCTGTGGGATTTTTCTGGCAAGGTTAGCACCAACCGATGAAAAGAAACTATTAAATTCAGCTGATGTTTTTAAATCAGTTGCAGGTGTATAACCATCCTTGGAGAGTTTTATCTGGTTATGTGAGTGTTGTTTAGTTCCTAGGATGCTAGAGAAGGCTTTCCATGTGCTTTTCATGTTGCCTTTTGCTTCATTGAATCTACTTTCATAATAGGAAAGTTTTGCTTTTCTTATTATACTGGTAAGCATTGATGAGTACCTTTTAACTACTTCCCTTGTTACTTGTAATCCTAAGTATTTTCATATTCATGTTTCTTGTTGCTTGCTTTGAATATGCAATTTGTGAGCAAGGATTGTCATTGCTTTGACAATCAAGGATTGTTTATTCTTTTGTCAGTTACTTGCTTGGAGAGGAGGGGACAATGAGTGTTGTAGAGGCTTAGAGTTTTGGAAAGGAAGAGATTAACTAGCTAATGAATTTATATCCTGTGTATTATTGAATTTAGATTCCCAGTTGATATTGTGAAGTGCATTTGTGAGGCAGCCTATTGCTGCTTCACTGTGTAGCCTGAAGGGAAGTTTCTTGTTTTCTGGAGGTGTTATTTCCCTGTTTGCTATGAGGAAGGTAGGATAGTGGTCAGTTGTTCTCTCAGTAATTATACCAGATGGAAGGTGGAGCTGTCATGTTAGTCCATAAGTGATCCAAGGTGGTTGCAGTTGTTTGAGTGACTCGGGTGGGCTTGGTGATTGTGGGGATTAGCGTACAGGAGCTCATGCTGTTTAGGAAATAGTCGACTTGGGGACTATTTTGCTGACCTAGGTCAATATTGAAGTCTCGTCCTAGAATGATGTGATATTTGTTGAGATTGTTGCCTATGATAAGATTCCTTAGGTTATCTGAGAATGATGCTACGTTAGTATTGGGAAATTTATAGATAGCTCCAATAGTCAGGGAGAATTTAAGGGATTTAATCGAAAGCTGAGCAAAGGTATATTCATAGCAGTCGTCTCTATCACTAATAACACTATTGCAGATGAAGGTATCTTGGTAATATATAGCTGTGCCACCTCCTTTTTTATTAGGCCTACAGTTGTGAATGGCTTTATAAGCAGCTAAGTTATAGAGTTGGGTATAGTCTTTACTTAGCCAGATTTCATTTAAAATAATGAACGATAGTTTAATACCCAGTGCTGTGAGTAGTGTATTTATATCATCAAAATGTTTACCAAGTGATCTGACATTTTGGTTGAAAACTGATAAGCCAAGTGTTATTTTGGAGTTTGGTTTTGCAAGGTTTGCTGAGTAATACCTGCAATAGTGGTGATCAGTATGCTGGTTATTGTAGATTTGTGACGGCAGATTTAGTTCAGATCTGAGCTATAGCCGAGCCTGTACGTGTGCGTTACCTGGTCCGTACCTGAACTGTACTCGAAACCCTTAACCTTTACCTCTTCTCTCTCAATGCGCCCAGCTTCCTTTCCCTCTCCTCTCCTCTCCTTCACTCACCTGATACCAGCCCAGAGAGGAAATATCTGAAGGAGTCTATGTCGTATAGGTGACGGAATCCTCTTGCGCCACACTACTTCTGCCATATAATGCAAAATGTGTCTGTAGGAGCGAATGAGGCATTGAGAACTTTGGTCTGTGCTACCCATCCATCAATAAATGAATAGCGATGGGGTTGTGAATGGACAAAATTTAAACTGTTACGAGAATAAGACAGTTTATCTTTCGTTCAAATAAAAAACAAAGAAAACGGAGAGATCAGAAGAAAAGAAAACGTTGAGATAACCTAAACTATTCTGGATCAAACACACAGAGCTCGCACCTATTTTATTAGGTTTATGGTTACTGGTATTAGTCCTTGAAAAAGTTAGGTTAGACATGAAAAATGTTCAGAACTTCTGGTTCTGATACTTTAAACCTCGTCGTGGGTGTGTCGGTAATATGACTGTCTGGGGAGGCCAGAGACGTGAGTTAGTTTTATATTTATTTATTTATTTACAAGAAGATACAATGGGTTTGTGAGATTACATAACATTGGTATTTTTACATTCTTGCAAAGCCACTAACACGCAAAGCGTTTCGGGAAGTTAGTGCCAGTGTATTACTACAACATTTACTCGATTTTTTTCATGCACATTTTTCAATATGGCATAATGGAACATTCGAAATTTCTTGCTGGGAATTTTTTTTTGTTTCTGTCGGCAGTGTGATCCAGAGGACGAAGATGAGTGGGAAGAGAACCTTTTACTGCTCTATCCTGACCTACTCTGGTCAGATGGGGTTCGTAGCAGTACAAGTAGGAGCAATTTGTGCACCCAGCAAGCTAGATAACTTCGGTATTGAACAATAGAATCTCTTCATATCTCTTGTTACGAACTCGCATTAAACTACATCATACATCACCGTCGCTTTACCCTCGGCCTACAAGCCTGGCAAACGCACAAGCTTACTACAACATTGTGGCTATGTTCTTCCGTTGTTACAACGTGAAAATAATTTTGTGATAAAATCTTTGGAGCAGGAGGGTGGGATTGAACAAGAGTCCCGAGACACCCTAGACGCGCGCCGTAACCAATGGACCAATATGTTTTTGACACACTACCCCATAAGAGACTGTTGTACAAGTTGGAGAAACAAATTGATGTAAGTGTTAGGGTGCTCCAGTGGATAAGGGAGTACCTAAACAACAGGAAGCAGAGAGTTACTGTGAGGGGTGAGACCTCAGACTGGCGTGATGTTACCAGCAGAGTTCCGCAGGATTCTGTACTCAGACTTATCCTTTTTCTGAGATACGTGAATGATCTTCCAGAATGTATAGACTCATTCCTCTAAATGTTTGCTGATGATGCTAAAATTATGAGAAGGATTAAGACAGAGGAGGACAGCAAGAGGCTACAGGATGAACAAATTCACAAGAGCCGCAATGAGGGGTTCGAACCTGCTTCCGAGAGGATCCCAGTCGCACCTTATTCGACTGTACCACGACACGGTAACAAAAATTGCTACCGGGAGTTCATCTGCCCTCACACGGATCCTGCAGTCTCTCCGAGACACAAACCCGGGTTTTACACCCC
Organism: Procambarus virginalis; assembly: GCA_020271785.1. Classification (NCBI taxonomy): domain Eukaryota; kingdom Metazoa; phylum Arthropoda; class Malacostraca; order Decapoda; family Cambaridae; genus Procambarus; species Procambarus virginalis. Next base: position 48,139 of record WNGS01165641.1, on the reverse strand, counting down.
CAGATCTTTCTCTCGTCCTGACTCGTGAAGGATTTCATCTTCCAGCTGGTACCTTGTGTTTGGCCTCCTGCTCCCTATGCCTATCTTCATCACTTTGCACTTGCTTGAGTTAAATTCTAGTAGTCAGAGTAGGTTTGTGTCTCGGAGAGACTGCAAGATCCGTGTGAGGGCAGATGAACTCCCGGTTGCAATTCTTTTACCGTATCGTGGCACAGTCGATTAAGACGCGTCTGGGATCCTCTCGGACGCAGGTTCGAACCCTCATCACGGCCCTTGTGGATTTGTTCATTAGATGCATCAAGTTATTGTGATTTCAGTGTGTAATGCTACAGGATGATCTGAACAGACTGAAAGAATGGTCCAACAAATGGCTACTAGAGTTTAACTCGAGCAAGTGCAAAGTGATGAAGATAGATATAGGGAAGGAACTATCAGGGGAAAGCACCAAGCCATTACGACTATATAGCACTTGGAAGGGGTCAGGATAAGGATTTGGGATGGGCCAAATACAAGGTACCAACTGGAAGAGAAAATCCTTCATGAGTCAGGACGAGAGAAAGATCTGGGGGTTGATATTACACCATACTTGTCCCGTGAAGCTCATATCAAAAGGATGACATCAGCGGCGTATGCAGGACTGGCGAACATAAGAACTGCTTTAAGAAACTTGTGTAAGGAATCATTCAGAAACTTGTAGTCCTCATATGTTGGACCAATACTGGAATATGCGGCCCCAGCGTGGAGTCCACATCTAGTCAAACACAAAACGAAGTTGGAAAAGGTTCAAAAGTATTCCACCAGGGCTAGTCCACGAGCTGAGAGGAATGAGCTATGAGGAAAGATTACTGGAACTGAACCTTTTGGGATTTATTGATTTATTTACAATTTATTAAGTTATATTAATTTATATAGTGATTTATTTCTTACGTTTATTGATTTCGATAGCAGACTGTATAATTTTATTCTCACAAATCGTTTCCAACACAAGATGGGGGGGTTATGATTTATATATATATAGACTATCAATCGAAATTATCAATTGGTAGACATTCACTACAATATTAAGACTACATAGGTTAGTAAATACTGGGGATGCCTTAACTGTATGGTAGCTATGGCCTGAACAACCAGATATGAACGCGTATGAACACGCCAACCAACAGTCCTCGTGGGTGAGGCTAGCGTCATCACATGTTACTTGTTACACCAGGTAATTGAGGCTAATCCTTCTTCCCTTCAATTTCACCTGTCAACAGGCACACACAATAATAATCGTAACCTGTATATGACAACTATATCAGGAGAAATTTGTATTGTAATTGAGTAATTTATAATTACCCCTTTGGGTGGCTCGCCTAGTGTTCTAACCGCTATCCCCTAATCTACCTACATTACTGGCCAGGAATGAATTAAATATTATGGATAACGGGTCCAGAACACTTCCCTTATTGTTGCCGAAGATCGTGCTGCTGATGGGACGCTTTTGGTCTCCGTAACACTGCGTCGAAAGAGAATAATTCTGGAGCTTGTTCTGCTCCAGCAAGACTTGTGTTTACGTTAAATTTAATATGGTATTTGCCTCCTCCTCCACTCACACATCCCGTGTCCACACCAGATGTTGTTGTATCAAGAAGTGGAAAGAGAGCTCATATTTAATCTATTTTAGTATTGATAATTAAGTTCTTTCAAGGTAAAAGTTTTGAGTTTACAGTCCAGAGACTGATAATTTAAGGAGAATTCCCAATATTATTAGCTGTGAATTTAATAGCGACATGGCAGTGACATCCCCGTTTTCTTACGGGTGAAATTTCCACTGGACTCTCGTTCTCTATTAATTAATTTGTAAGTACAAGACAGCAGCAATATTATCTGCCTATTGTATTAAACGTTAGTAAATGGTGTTAATATTTCCGACAAACTTCACGACACTGGAAGACAGAAGAGTTAGTGGAGACATGATCACTACCTACAAAAAAAATCTCAGAGTAATGGCAGGATAGATAAAGATAAACTGTTTAACACGGGTCGTACGCGAACAAGGGGACACAGGTGGAGATGTGGTGGTATGGGTACTGAAAGAGTGTGCAGAGGCACTTTGCTTGCCATTCTCCATAGTGTATAGTAGGTCACTGGAGATGGCAAACCTACCAGAAATATGGAAGACGGCGAATGTGGTCCCATATACAAAAAGGGCGACAGGTAAGAGGCACTGAACTACAGGCCAGTGTCCTTGACTTGTATACCATGCAAGGTGATGGAGAAGATCGTGAGAAAAAACTGGTAACACATCTGGAGAGAAGGGACTTCGTGACAAATCGCCAACATGGGTTCAGGGAGGGTAAATCTTGCCTGACTGGCTTAATAGAATTCTACGACCAGGTGACAAAGATTAAGCAGAAAGAGAGGGCTGGGCAGACTGCATTTTCTTGGACTCTCGGAAAGCCTTTAACACAGTGCCTCATAAGAGGCTGGTACATGAGCTGGAGAGACAGGCAGGTGTAGCTGGTAAGGTGCTCCAGTGGATAAGGGAGTACCTAAGCAATAGGAACAGAGAGTTACGGTGAGGGGTGAGACCTCCGATTGGCGTGAAGTCACCAGTGGAGTCCCACAGGGCTCTGTACTCGGTCCTATCTTGTTTCTGATATATGTAAATGATCTCCCGGAGGGTATAGATTCATTCTCTCAATGTTTGCGGACGATGCCAAAATTATGAGAAGGATTAAGACAGAAGAGGACTGTTTGAGGCTTCAAGAAGACCTAGACAAGCTGAAGGAATGGTCGAACAAATGGTTGTTAGAGTTTAACCCAACCAAATGTAATGTAATGAAGATAGGGGTAGGAAGCAGGAGGCCAGATACAAGGTATCATCTGGAGAGGAAATTCTTCAGGAGTCAGAGAAAGAAAAGACTTGGGGGTATATCACGCCAGACCTGTCTTGCAGCACATATCAAGAGGATAACATCAGCGGCATATGCCAGGCTGGCCAACATACGAACGGCATTCAGAAATTGTGTAAAGAATCATTCAGAACTTTGTATACCACATATGTCAGGCCAATCCTGGAGTATGCAGCCCAGCATGGAGTCCATATCTAGTCAAGCATAAGACTAAACTGGAAAAGGTTCAAAGGTTTGCCACCAGACTAGTACCCGAGCTGAGAGGTATGAGCTACGAGGAGAGACTACGGGAATTAAACCTCACTTCGCTGGAAGACAGAAGAGTTAGGGGGACATGATCACCACATTCAAGATTCTGAAGGGAATTGATAGGGTAGATAAAGACAGGCTATTTAACACAAGGGGCACACGCACAGGGGACACAGGTGGAAACTGAGTGCCCAAATGAGCCACAGAGATTAGAAAGAACTTTTTTAGTGTCAGAGTGGTTGACAAATGGAATGCATTAGGAAGTGATGTGGTGGAGGCTGACTCCATACACAGTTTCAAGTGTAGATATGATAGAGCCCATTAGGCTCAGGAAACTGTACCCTGTTGATTGACGGTTGAGAGGCGGGACCAAAGAGCCAGAGCTCAACCCCCGCAAGCACAACTAGGTGAGTACAACTAGGTGAGTACACACACCAACACACACTGGGAGCTGCTCAGGCTGTTCATAACCAGCTGAGCAGCTCACAATAATAGAAGAGAAGATAACACAAGATGAGAGACTCTATATTCCACGACGTGGCTACATAAATAAATGTTGACACCTCAGGTAAATTCAGGATACCTTTTAGTCTTATCCAATCATCCCCAGATCACGATGACTTTTCCAAGATGCACCCACAACAGTCCCTAACTCCAGGGTGCGTACATATCTAACGCTAGGTGATCAGAGTATTAGGGGCAAGGAAACGCGTAACCCACACGTCCTGTCCTGCGCTGGGCATCGAACCCCCAATTTTTCGGTTGTGAGGCGATTGTGTTGACAACTGTGGTGTTGTGTGGTACACTGAGGACCTGGGGTGAGGGGCGCTCGACCTGTCAGGGCGAGTAGCGTCTCACTTGTACTGAATCTTTGACAAATAAAGTTTCTAAANAAAAGGAAACCCACTCAATTACACACAAAAATCACAATAGCGTGATGTATCAAATGAACAAATCCACAAGGGCCTTGACGAGGATTCAAACCTGCGGAGTGTGTAAAATCCTGGTTTGTGTCTCGGAGAGGCTGCAGGATCCAAGTAAATTCAGTAGAATTCTGATTGCAATTCTTATACCATGTCGTAGCTCATTCGATTAAGGCAGCATCTATGATGCTCTCGGACGCAGGTTCGAATCCTCGTCACGGCCCTTGTGGATTTGTGCATTTAACCCACTCAATTTCGTGTCCTTGTATTGCGAGTCTGATGTCTTGAGTTCCCATTTTAACAGCCATTGCTTTGGTTTTATTGCTGTTTATTTTCACTGCTATGAGTTCCGCTTCCCTGCTGATAATATCTAGGCATTTTTGTGCATGGTTCCTGGCGCCTTTGTCATTGATGATGATCGCAAAGTCGTCTGCAAGTGAAGTAATTTGGCTTTTGGTAATTTGAGCTTCATGAATTATTCCATGACAGTTGAAGAGGAAAGGGCTTTGTATTCCTCCCTGTGGAGTCCCATTTTCCAGCCTCTTTGTGCAGGATGGTTTTCCTTGGAATTTGACTTTAGCTTCTCGGTTAAGCAGGCTTCCTTTGACAAAGGCAAGAGCGTGTCCTTTGATTTCCTTATCTACCAGGCAGCACAGTGTAGCTGGAGCATTGGCTAGCTCGAAGGAGTTTTCTGGGTGTAGAAAAATAGAGATTCCTAGTTTGTCATTGATATAATCCAGGAGGGAGGTAAGGCATTCTGTGGTTCCAGCACCTTTTCTATAAGCAAACATATTTTGATAAAGTGGATTGGCTTTCCAGTCAGTTCGATTAAGAGCCATTCTTTCCGCAGTTTTGGCCAGCAGCTTGTTAATGAGATGAGTCTTGAATTTCCTGGGACTGGGGTTTTTGGAATGGGAACTATAATTGCACTATTCCAAGAGAGTGGTCGAGTTCTTGTCACCCATACTCTGTTGATGAGATTCAAGAGGGCCTCTTCACCCATTTCATAGCTTGGCCAGCATGTTGTAAGTGATTTTGTCATCACCTGGAACTGGGTTTTAAGGTTTTCTTTGTAGCTTCTGTGAGTTCTTTCAGATTAAAATGTTGGTCTAGTTCATCAGGTAAGGCTAAAGCATCGTCTATTTTTCATCTTGCTGCTTGAAGTCTGTGTTGGTGAGACAGAGTTGCTTGAGGAAGTTCAGTGGAACTTTGCTCTTGAAGCAAATAGACTTGCTAATATTTCTGCTTCTTGCTCTGAATGAACATAATGGGGCGGAGCAGGAGGCACTTTTCCTTTGGCCTTGTTGATCTGCCTCCAGATGTCGTCCAAGGACGTATGCTGATTTAACTTGGCGCACCACTCGAGCCATTTTTCTTCTTTGATTTTTGCTGTTTCTTCGTGCACATGATCTCGGACAGCTCTAAGAAATTCTAGATTAGCTTTGGTTCTATCTCTTCCGAAATTCTTTCGTGCGCAATTTAGTCTGTAAAGTAGTTCTTTGATTCTATCACAGTAATACCAATGGTCCTTATGTTGTTGGGTAATTGTTTTCAACTTGGGGATGGCGTGATTTGCTGCTCTATGTATTGCATTTACTAAATCTTTTTCGATTTCTTCGGTGTTGTCAGAAGTGTAGTTTTGGTGCCAAGTTTCGAGAGATTCCTGAAACTTCGGCCAATCTACTTTATCAAAGTCCCATCCGGGCTCGGGAAGTGGAGGTCTGGGAGGTAGAGCTATATTAATAACTGTTTTTGTCGCAAATGGTCACTAGTCAGTAGATGGTTCCTGTCATCTTCAGCAATTTTCCTTGCTCTTACCACGAGATTACTGTGTCCTTCAGAGCTAAATAATATCAGAGGGATGGTCACTAGAGTCATTTCCTGGGCAGACATGGTCGCACTGCACTGAACTGAGCAATCAGTAAGGTGAATGAATGGTGAATGGGGATTAAGGTATTTTGTAGGATTAAGTTCTACTCTGGTTAGGTGCGTGATGTTTCGAGAAGATGTCCTTTTGTTTTATAAGTATTGTAAATAGTAAGTCATGTATCCTATAACAGTCTGACGTCATCATTACTTGTAAACAAACGTCATGTGGATCACACGTTCGTTGATCTTCCCACCGAATTATAATAATACAGGTAAGTATACTTTATTAATAAAAAATAAGATAACTGAAAAGATCAGAGACATGGAGAGAGACGCGCGCACACAAAAACGTTCAAAATATAATGTGGAATGCATAAAAGAACCTCCATGATCCAAGGATTTTAATTTTCGTTGTCTCTTTCTCTCCTCCTTCTTCAGTAAGAGAGTCAAAGTTCCTGTATTTCCTTGTGGGGAAGATACAGAGGTCCTCGCGCCACCGCAGCGCCACCCACTTGAACAGGAAGCTACAGAACACACCAGTTGCGCCAAGGAAAGATAAAGGCAGTGGTTGTGTGTGTCTTGATCTGTTCATATTTACCCGAACTGTTCCAGTAATAATAATCCTGCATGGTTCACCCTCCCAGGAGGTAACCTCTCTACAGGCAGGAGCTCACGGGCTTGCTCAAGCAGGTGAAGCTTTTCGAGGTAGATCTGTGATGCCATTTTTTACTTCACCTGTTTCTTCCTGTAATTAGCATAGAACTCGGATTTTTCTTGGCAATATCATTGTAATGGGGATCTCTGGCTATCGTAATTGGAAGCTTAGCATTCGTTTCGTAATTCTGCTTTTAACACTGGGGAGGGACAACTCTTCTCGTACATGAGTTGTTTTGGCAGTTCTTGGGACTCCAGGAATGATTGTCATGGTTTATTTTGTATGCTTTAAAGTTTTTCATATAGTTTTGGGAATAATTGAGCAAGGCTGGTGCGGCATAGTCTATGACGGAGCACACATAGGCTGTGTACATCATTTTCAGCACCGGAATAGAGGCCTCATTCAATGAGATGACAACGAAAAAGTCCTACATGATACCACAAGAAATGAGGCACAAGTATCTTGAGGAAATTTATAAAGCTGGAGATGAATTAGATCGAATCTACACTGACGGTTCATTTAATCTTGTCAATGGCAGGGCTCATACACTGTAATTAGGAATAATGTCTTACAAGGCGGAAATGAAGGAAAAGCTCGTATTAAGAACTATACCTCTTAAACACAAGCAGAGCTAACTGCCATTGTTATGGCATTAAGATTCCTTGCATAAAACACTAATGGTGCAGTGATCTGCACTCATTCAAAAGCAGCGTTACAAAGCCTTAGTAAAAATGGGGCAGAAAACCTTGCGATAGTCGCTGAGATCAAGAGAGCTGTGATAGTACTAACCAATCAGGGAAGAGTCATCAAATTTCTGTGGATCCCCTCCCATGTTGGAATACCTGGTTGATACCTGGTTGATGGGGTTCTGGGAGTTCTTCTACTCCCCAAGCCCGGCCCGAGGCCAGACTTGACTTGTGAGAGTTTGGTCCACCAGGCTGTTGCTTGGAGCGGCCCGCAGGCCCACATACCCACCACAGCCCGGTTGGTCCGGCACTCCTTGAAGGAAACAATCTAGTTTCCTCTTGAAGATGTCCACGGTTGTTCCTGTAATATTTCTGATGCTCGCTGGTAGGACGTTGAACAACCGTGGACCTCTGATGTTCATACAGTGTTCTCTGATTGTGCCTATGGCACCTCTGCTCTTCACTGGTTCTATTCTGCATTTTCTTCCATGTCGTTCACTCCAGTACGTTGTTATTTTACTGTGCAGATTTGGGACCTGTCCCTCCAGTATTTTCCATGTGTATATTATTTGGTATCTCTCTCGTCTCCTTTCTAGTGAGTACATTTGGAGAGCTTTGAGACGATCCCAATAATTTAGGTGCTTTATCTCGTCTATGCGTGCCGTATATGTTCTCTGTATTCCCTCAATTTCAGCAATCTCTCCTGCTCTGAAGGGGGAAGTGAGTACTGAGCAGTACTCAAGACGGGACAACACAAGTGATTTGAAGAGTACAACCATTGTGATGGGATCTCTGGACTTGAAGGTTCTCGTAATCCATCCTATCATTTTTCTGGCTGACGCAATACTTGCTTGGTTATGCTCCCTAAACGTTAGGTCGTCGGACATCATTATTCCCAAATCCTTGACATGCTGTTTTCCTACTATGGGCAGATTCGATTGTGTTTTGTACCCTGTATTATGTTTAAGATCCTCATTTTTGCCGTATCTGAGTACCTGGAATTTATCACCGTTAAACATCATGTTATTTTCTGCTGCCCAATCGAAAACTTTGTTAATATCTGTTTGTAGTTTATCAATGTCTTCAGCAGAGGTAATTTTCATGCTGATTTTTGTATCATCTGCAAAGGATGACACGAAGCTGTGACTTGTGTTTTTGTCTATATCTGATATGAGAATAAGGAACAGCAGTGGTGCAAGGACTGTACCTTGAGGTACAGAGCTTTTAACTGCGCTCGGACTCGATTTTACTTGATTGACTGTTACTCTTTGTGTTCTGTTCGACAGGAAATTGAGTATCCAGCGTCCTACTTTACCAGTTATACCCATTGACCTCATTTTGTGTGCAATCACTCCATGGTCACATTTGTCGAATGCCTTTGCAAAATCTGTGTATACGACATCTGCATTATGTTTTTCCTCTAATGCCTCAGTGATTTTGTCATAGTGGTCAAGTAGCTGTGAGAGGCATGATCTTCCTGCTCTAAATCCATGTTGGCCTGGATTGTGGAGGTCATTGGTTTCCATGAATCTAGTGACCTGACTCCTGATCACTCTCTCAAATACTTTTATTATGTGGGACGTTAGTGCAACTGGTCTATAATTCTTTGCCAATGCTTTGCTACCACCCTTGTGTAGAGGGGCAATGTCTGCTGCTTTAAGCGCATCTGGTATCTCCCCTGTGTCCAAGCTCTTCCTCCACACTATACTGAGTGCCTGTGCTACTGGCACTTTGCATTTCTTTATAAATATTGAATTCCATGAGTCTGGACCCGGGGCTGAGTGCATGGGCATATTGTCAATTTCTCTTTCAAAATCTGCCACGCTCGTGTTGATATCAGTTATATTTACAGGTGTTTGAGTATCATTCATAAAGAAATTGTCCGAATCTTCCACTTTCATGCTGAGTATCGGAGTGCTAAACATGTCCTCATACTGCTTTTTTAGGATTTCACTAATTTCTTTGTCATCCTCAGTGTATGAACCTTCACTAATACGAATAGGTCCAATACTGGCAGTGGTTTTCGCTTTTGATTTAGCATATGTGAAGAAATATTTTGGGTTTTTCTTTATTTCTTGAATTGCTTTCTGTTCTAGTTGCCTTTCTTCAGTCTGATAGGAATGCTTCAGTCTCTGTTCGATTTCTTCAATCTCCCTGTTTAAATTATTTCTTCTCTGTATGGAGAGTCGTGTCTGCTTAAGCATTTCCGTTAATTTCTTCCTCCTTTTGTAATGTCGTCTGCGTTCTCTTTCTACATTGGACCTCTTTCTGGCTTTCCTCAAAGGAACATGTTTCAGACAGACTTCATATGCTTCAGAAGTCAGTTTTTCTATTCCTTGTGTAGGATTTTTATTTCTTAGAACATTTTCCCATTGAATGTTTGTAAGTTCCCTGTTTATTTTCTCCCAGTCTATCCTTTTATTATTAAAATTGAATTTATTGAATAGCCCTTCTCGCTTGTTGTTTCTCTTGGGCCTACTACCGTTATTAATGTTAGTTTGCACTTCAATGAGCTTGTGGTCCGAGTACGTAGTGTCTGAGACAGTAATGTCTCTGATTAGCTCCTCATTGTTCGTGAATATCAGGTCCAGCGTGTTTTCGTTCCTAGTTGGTTCTGTAATCTGCTGACTGAGCGAGAATTTGTCACAGAATCTCAGTATTTCTCTGACCTGTGGTTGGTTATTTCCAGGTTGACTTCCTGCTATGATGTTATTGTTTACTATTCTCCATTTTAAACTGGGTAGATTGAAGTCTCCAAGGAAGATGATATCTGGTACTGGGTTTGCTAGGTTATCAAGGATATTCTCTATTTTGTGGATCTGTTCAGTGAATTCCTCAACTGTTGCATCTGGCGGTTTGTATATTCAAATAATAAGTAGATTCATATTTTCTACCTTGATTCCAAGTACCTCTACCACCTCATTGGACGAGTTGGAAATATGTGGAAATGATGTGCGGTGGGTGGGTGCTGAAGGAGAAAAATATTGAATACTTCATACCCAAGACCCTTCTACAAATAAGAGTTTTTATCAGGCAACATCACCGCGACAAGGTAACTGAGGAAAGGAGGATATAAAATCAAATCAGCGAATATGTACGATGGTACAACATGGTTGTAGCTGGCAATCCCAATCATTATGGACGAAGAGGAGGTGGCCGAGGGAGAAAATTAGTAATAGCAAGAATCCGTCTTGGATACCAATATCCATGGAGATTCGGGATGGAAACGACAGTTGAGCAGCGAAGTTGCAGAATCTGTGAGAGTGACGGACACCGCCTTGACCACTACCTGAGACAATGTGAACATCTAAGAGTCATTAGAAATTGTAGAATAATAAACCCCACATTGAGCTAGGAAAATACTATTTGTCAAATATAGATACTGTTCTTAAAAGATTTCCCCATTTTACACCCGCAAGATAATGTAAAATTTTAAGGGTTGACAAATATTAATCTTCTTGTTTGAGGAGCTGTTTACTTGCGACAGTTAAGCAAGTCCCAGCTGAGTCTTCGTACAAGTGACAGGATGAACAACCCAGCGGGTTTTCTTCCTATTGGGGAGTGTTGTACATGCTGCTATGGCGGTGTGTCCACTCACATGATGAGTGGCGCTGCCCAATAAACTCGCCCCTCGGGGCAAAATAAAAAAAAAATAAAGTATTTTCCTGTAATCTGTCTTTTATTACTTATTATATACAAGAAGGTACATTGGGTTTATGAGAATACAGAGCATTGATGTTATACATTCTTGTAAAGCCACTAGCACGCAAAGCGTTTTAGGCAAGTCCTTAACCTAACAAATAATTTTAAGAAGGTAATTTCTAGCAAAATTAGAAAATGTTTACAGGTACATTGAAAGAAAGTATGAAAAATACATTGTAAGAAGGTATAATAAATGCATTGTATAAGAAATTTGACAGGATTAGTAGGTACATTAGAGTAAATTTAAGAATTATCCCCTTATATATATAAGATGGTATCAATGATTACAATGGTAAAGTTATATAGCTTAGGTACATATATTGGGGAATTGGGTAGCACTAGAGACAGTACGAGTTTAAAGCACTAGCTAGGAAACTATGCTGATGCAATTAGGTACTTTTTGGTTATTTTGAATAAGGCAAAAGTTGGATAGCTTTTCAAATCGTTAGGGAGTGAGTTCCATAGACGAGGACTCTTTTATTTGCATAGAGTGTTTACACAGATTAAGTTTGACTCTGGGGATATCAAAGAGATATTTATTTCTGATGTGGTGATAATGGGTCCTATTACATCTGTCCAGGGAGAGTTTCAGAGCAGGATTTGCATTCAAGAACAGGTTTTTTTTAAATGTAGATGGTACAGGACAATGTGTGGAATGAATTTATGTTTAGCATGTTTAGGGATTTAAACAAGAGAGGCTGAGTGTTATCTGAAAGCAAAGTTTATTATTGTTCGTATAGCAGATTTTTTGCTGGAGAGGATGGACTTGAGGTAGTTTGCAGTGGTTGAACCCCATGCACAGATACCATAAGAAAGATAGGGATAGAGTAGTGCGTAGTATAGTGAGAGGAGAGCAGAGTTAGGTGCATAATACCTGATTTTAGAGGTATACCAACTGTTTTAGAGACTCTTTTAGTTATGTGTTGTATGTGGGTGTTGAAGTTGAGTCTCTTGTCTAAGTATAGGCCAAGGAACTTTCCAGCATTTGTATTGCTGATGTTAATATTGTCTATCTGAAAATGAATTGCATTTGTTGATTTGCCTTCAAATAAGATGTAGAGGTTTTTTCTATATTTAGTTAGTTTAGTTCATTTATTATGCACCCCATAGGAGGCCTGGTCGACAACCGGGCCGCGGGGACGCTGAGCCCCGGAAGCACCTCAAGGTAAGGTACCCATCTTGTGGGCGGTAGTGGAAAGGGTTACAGAGGCACATAATGGCCTCAGGGACTGAACCTCACAATTCATTTAGCTAAGCAAGTTACAATCTTGATGAGCTAGTTATAAAATTCAGTATAAGTCGTCACATCAACAATGGGTTCGAGATCGACCACAAGTACAGTTTCTAAATTAAACAACTGACATATGTGAAGAGCTAGTGTCACAATTGATATGTTTGTCCTGCACACCGCCCCCCATCCAGCGGGCAGCGGTGGATAGGTTACAATCACTTAGTTACTACCTACAGTTAGCAAACTGAGGATATTTGGCTAAAATTTCTGGTAGCAGATCATTTTGAATGAAATATTTACACATCGTGGAACATTGGTTATAGAATTGTCCTATATTTAGTGTGAGTTTGTTGATTGACAGCCATAAGTGGACTCTTTTTTTTTAATTCATTATTTACAACATTATTTAATATGTGTGGGTTTGGGTCTGAGTAGATGAGGGTACAATCGTCGGCAAATAATATAGGTTTATGCATGTTAGAGACATTAGGCAGATCATTCATGTATATAAGAAATAGGAGAGGTCCTAGGATGCTGCCCTGTGGCACTCCTATGGATAGTGGTAGAATGGGAGAGGTTATATCATTGATGGCTACATATTGGTGTCTGTCACTAAGATAGGATCGGAAATAGTTCAGGGCAAGGCCACGGATTCCATAATGATGGAGTTTAAGTAAAAGGTAGTTATGGTTAACAGTATCAAAGGCTTTTCTCAGGTCAATGAAGAGTCCGATTGGAAACTCATTTTTGTCAAGGGTTGAGTAGATTATATCAAGCAGACTAAATTGCATCGTTGGTACTCTCTTTTGGAGCGGAAGCCAAACTGACAGGGACCGAGTATGTCGAATTTTACGAGGTAGAAGTAAAGTTGTTTGTAAATAATTTTTTCAAATATGTTTGATAATATAGGTAGGTTTGATATTGGTCTGTAATTGTTTGTCTGCCGGATTGCCTCCTTTATGAACTGGCGTTACTCGTGCTTTTTTTAAGGCCATCAGGGAAGGTATGGCACTCTAGAGATTTGTTGAACAGCAGAGCTATGGGTGGCGCAAGGAGATGGGAGGCACTCTTGTATACCATAGATGGTATTTCACTAATGTTCCAAGCTTTGGATTTTAGTGAGTGAATGATGGACACATCTGTCGCGCTGACTGGTAAAAGGAGAAGAGAATTTGGATAGCTGCCTGAGAGATATGTGTTAACATGTGTCTGAGTCTGTGGGATTTTTCTGGTAAGGTTAGCACCAACCGATGAAAAGAAACTATTAAATTCAGCTGATGTTTCTAAATCAGTTGCAGGTGTATAACCATCCTTGGAGAGTTTTATCTGGTTATGTGAGTGTTATTAGTTCCTAGGATGCTAGAGAAGGCTTTCCATGTGCTTTTCATGTTGCCTTTTGCTGCTTTGAATCTACTCTCATAATAGGAAAGTTTTGCTTTTCTTATTATACTGGTAAGCATTGATGAGTACCTCTTAACTACTTCCCTTGTAACTAGACCAATCCTAAGTATTTTCATATTCATGTTTCTTGTTGCTTGTTTTGAATATGCCATTTGGGAGCAAGGATTGCTCAAGGATTGTCATTGCTTTGACAGTCAAGGATTGTTTTAGTCTTTTGTTAGTTACTTGCTTGGAGAGGAGGGGACAATGAGTATTGTAGAGGCTTAGAGTTTTGGAAAGGAAGAGGTTAAGTAGCTAATGAATTTATATCCTGTGTATTATTGAATTCAGATTCCCAGTTAATATTGTGAAGTGCATTTGTGAGGCAGCCTATTGCTGCTTCACTGTGTAGCCTGAAGGGAAGTTTCTTGTTTTCTGGTGGTGTTATGTCCCTGTTTGCTATGAAGGTAGGATAGTTTTCAGTTGTTCTGTCAGTATTTATACCAGATGTAAGGGAGAGCTGATATGTTAGTTCATAAGTGATCCAAGGTTATTTATTTATTATTTATTTATTTATTTAATTTTTTATTTATTTATATACAAGAAGGTACATTGGGTTTGAGAGAATACATAGCATAGTATTTACAATCTTGTAAAGCCACTAGTACGCGCAGCGTTTCGGGCAGGTCCTTAATCTAACAGATAATTTTAAGTAGGTAAATTCTAGCAGAATTAATACAATGAAAACAAATACATTGCAAGAAAAAAATGAGATGAGAGAGATTAGTAAGTATAGTAAAGCACATTGGTATAATAAAGCTCTGATTGATTACATTGACAACTTGATTGGTAATTTAAACACGATTAATAGGCACCATACAGCAGATTGATAGCACATATAAGAAGACAGCAATGATCACAATGGTAAAGATGTTCAGATTGGGAACATAAAGATTGGGAGATTGGGTAGCAATAGATACAGTGTAATTTTAAAGCAAAAGGTAAAAAACTATGAAGATGAAATTAGGTACTTTTTAGTTGTTTTTGAATGACGCAAAAGTTGGACAGCTTTTCAATTCATTAGGGAGTGAGTTCCATAGACTGGGTCCCATTATTTGCAGAGTGTTTACACAGATTAAGTTTGACTCTGGGGATATCAAAGAGATATTTATTTCTGGTGTGGTGATAATGGGTCCTATTACATCTGTCCAGGGAGAGTTTCAGAGCAGGATTTGCATTTAAGAACAGGGTTTTGTAAATGTAATTGTCACAAGAGAATTTGTGGGATGCGATTATGTTTAGCATGTTTAGGGAGTTAAACAAGGGGGCTGAGTGTTGTCTGAAAGCAGAATTTGTTATTATTCTGATAGCAGATTTTTGCTGGGTGATGATGGACTTGAGGTAGTTTGCAGTGGTTGAACCCCATGCACAGATACCATAATTAAGATTGGGATAGATTAGTGCATAATATAGAGAGATGAGAGCAGAGTTAGGTACATAATATCTGATTTAGGAGAGTATCCCAACTGTTTTAGAGACTTTCTTAGTTATGTGTTGTATGTGGGTGCTGAAGTTGAGTCTCTTGTCTAGGAATAGGCCAAGAAACTTTCCATCATTTTTATTGCTAATGTTTACATTATCTATCTGAAGCTGAATTGCATTTGTAGATTTGCTTCCAAATAAGATGTAGTAGGTCTTTTCTATGTTAAGTGTTAGTTTGTTGGTTGACATCCATAAGTGGACTTTTTTTAGTTCATTATTAACAACATTATTTAGTGTATGTGGGTTGGGGTTAGAGTAGATGAGGGTAGTATCATCAGCAAACAAAATAGGTTTCAGAATGTTAGAGACATTAGGCAGATCATTGATGTATATAAGAAATAGGAGAGGTCCCAAGATGCTGCCCTGTGGCACTCCAACGGTTATTGGTAGAGTGGGAGAGGTTATATTATTGATGGCTACACTTTGGTGTCTATCACTGAGATAAGATTGGATATAGTCCAGTGCATGGCCTCGGGTTCCATAATGATGGAGTTTACGTAAGAGGTAATTGTAATTAACAGTATCAAAGGCCTTTCTCAGGTCAATGAAGAGTCCAATCGGAAATTCATTTTTGTCAAGGGCTGAGTAATTTATATCAAGGAGACTAATATTTGCATCGTTGGTACTCTTTTGGGAGCGGAAGCCAAACTGACAGGGGCTAAGAATGTCGAATTTTCCGAGATAGGAGTAGTGCTGTTTGTAGATAATTTTTTCAAATATTTTTGATATCATGGGTAGGTTTGATATTGGTCTATAATTGTTTATCTCTGCCGGATTACCTCCTTTATGAACTGGCGTTACTCTTGCGTTTTTAAGAATATCAGGGAAGGTATGACACTCAAGGGATTTGTTGAACAGCAGAGCTATAGGTGGCAGATGTTTGAGTGATTCGGGTGGGCTTGGCGATTGTGGGGATTAGCATACAGGAGTTCATGCTGTTTAAGAAATAGTCGACTTGGGGGCTATTTTGCTGACCCAGGTTAATATTGAAGTTTCCTTCTAGAATGATGGGATTTTTGTTGAGATTGTTGTTTATGATACGATTCTTTAGGTTATCTGAGAATGATGCTATGTTAGTATTGGGAAATCTATAAATAGCTCCAATATTCAAGGAGAATTTAAGGGATTTAATTGAGAACTGAGCAAAGGTATATTCACAGTATCGTCTCTATCACTAATGACACTATTGAAGACGAAGGTATCTTGGTAATATATAAATAATAATAATAAATAAATTTTTATTCAGGTAAGGTACATACATACAAGGTAAGATACAAAAGTTGATGGATTTATAGATAGAGCTAGTACATACAATGCCTAAAGTCACTATTACGCAAAGCGTTTTCGGCAGGAAAAACACTAAGACTAGGAGTTAATACTATATAGTATTAATACTACATATTATTAATAATAATTATTATTAATTATTAATATTAACTATTAATACTATATACTACATAGCTGTGCCACCTCCTTTTTTATTAGGCCTACAGTTGTGAATGGCTTTATAAGCAGCTAGGTTGTAGAGTTGGGTATAGTCTTTACTTAGCCAGGTTTCATTTAAAATAATGAACGATAGTTTAATACCCAGTGCTGTGAGTAGTGTATTTATATCATCAAAATGTTTACCAAGTGATCTGACATTTTGGTTGAAAACTTATAAGCAAGTGTTATTTAGGAGTTTGTTTTTGCAAGGTTTGCTGAGTAATACCTGCAATAGTGGTGATCAGTATACTGGTAATTGTAGATTTGCGACGGCAGATTTAGTTTTGAAGTGAGCTATAGCCGAGCCTGTACCTGTGCGTTACCTGGTCGGTACCTGAACTGTACTCGAGACCCTTAGCCTTTACCTCTTCTCTCTCAATGCGCCCAGCTTCCTTTCCCTCTCCTCTCCTCTCCTTCACTCACCTGATACCAGCCCAGAGAGGAAATATCTGAAGGAGTCCATGTCGTATAGGTGACGGAATCCTCTTGCGCCACACTACTTCTGCCATGTAATGCAAAATGTGTCTGTAGGAGCGAATGAGGCATTGAGAACTTTGGTCTGTGCTACCCATCCTTCAATAAATGAATAGCGATGGGGTTGTGAATGGACAAAATTTAAACTGTTACGAGAATAAGACAGTTTATCTTTCATTCAAATAAAAAACAAAGAAAACGGAGAGATCAGAAGAAAAGAAAACGTTGAGACAATCTAAACTATTCTGGATCAAACACACAGAGCTCGCACCTATTTTATTAGGTTTATGGTTACTGGTATTAGTCCTTGAAAAAGTTAGGTTAGACATGAAAAATGTTCAGAACTTCTGGTTCTGATACTTTAAACCTCGTCGTGGGTGTGTCGGTAATATGAATGTCTGGGGAGGCCAGAGACGTGAGTTAGTTATATATTTATTTATTTATTTACAAGAAGATACAATGGGTTTGTGAGATTACATAACATTGGTATTTTTACATTCTTGCAAAGCCACTAACACGCAAAGCGTTTCGGGAAGTTAGTGCCAGTGTATTACTACAACATTTACTCGATTTTTTTCATGCACATTTTTCAATATGGCATAATGGAACATTCGAAATTTCTTGCTGGGAATTTTTTTTTGTTTCTGTCGGCAGTGTGATCCAGAGGACGAAGATGAGTGGGAAGAGAACCTTTTACTGCTCTATCCTGACCTACTCTGGTCAGATGGGGTTCGTAGCAGTACAAGTAGGAGCAATTTGTGCACCCAGCAAGCTAGATAACTTCGGTATTGAACAATAGAATCTCTTCATATCTCTTGTTACGAACTCGCATTAAACTACATCATACATCACCGTCGCTTTACCCTCGGCCTACAACCCTGGCAAACGCACAAGCTTACTACAACATTGTGGCTATGTTGTTCCGTTGTTACAACGTGAAAATAATTTTGTGATAAAATCTTTGGAGCAGGAGGGTGGGATTGAACAAGAGTCCCGAGACACCCTAGACGCGCGCCGTAACCAATGGACCAATATGTTTTTGACACAATACCCCATAAGAGACTGTTGTACAAGTTGGAGAAACAAATTGATGTAAGTGTTAGGGTGCTCCAGTGGATAAGGGAGTACCTAAACAACAGGAAGCAGAGAGTTACTGTGAGGGGTGAGACCTCAGACTGGCGTGATGTTACCAGCAGAGTTCCGCAGGATTCTGTACTCAGACTTATCCTTTTTCTGAGATACGTGAATGATCTTCCAGAATGTATAGACTCATTCCTCTAAATGTTTGCTGATGATGCTAAAATTATGAGAAGGATTAAGACAGAGGAGGACAGCAAGAGGCTACAGGATGAACAAATTCACAAGAGCCGCAATGAGGGGTTCGAACCTGCTTCCGAGAGGATCCCAGTCGCACCTTATTCGACTGTACCACGACACGGTAACAAAAATTGCTACCGGGAGTTCATCTGCCCTCACACGGATCCTGCAGTCTCTCCGAGACACAAACCCGGGTTTTACACCCCCAGATCTTTCTCTCGTCCTGACTCGTGAAGGATTTCATCTTCCAGCTGGTACCTTGTGTTTGGCCTCCTGCTCCCTATGCCTATCTTCATCACTTTGCACTTGCTTGAGTTAAATTCTAGTAGTCAGAGTAGGTTTGTGTCTCGGAGAGACTGCAAGATCCGTGTGAGGGCAGATGAACTCCCGGTTGCAATTCTTTTACCGTGTCGTGGCACAGTCGATTAAGACGCGTCTGGGATCCTCTCGGACGCAGGTTCGAACCCTCATCACGGCCCTTGTGGATTTGTTCATTAGATGCATCAAGTTATTGTGATTTCAGTGTGTAATGCTACAGGATGATCTGAACAGACTGAAAGAATGGTCCAACAAATGGCTACTAGAGTTTAACTCGAGCAAGTGCAAAGTGATGAAGATAGATATAGGGAAGGAACTATCAGGGGAAAGCACCAAGCCATTACGACTATATAGCACTTGGAAGGGGTCAGGATAAGGATTTGGGATGGGCCAAATACAAGGTACCAACTGGAAGAGAAAATCCTTCATGAGTCAGGACGAGAGAAAGATCTGGGGGTTGATATTACACCATACTTGTCCCGTGAAGCTCATATCAAAAGGATGACATCAGCGGCGTATGCAGGACTGGCGAACATAAGAACTGCTTTAAGAAACTTGTGTAAGGAATCATTCAGAAACTTGTAGTCCTCATATGTTGGACCAATACTGGAATATGCGGCCCCAGCGTGGAGTCCACATCTAGTCAAACACAAAACGAAGTTGGAAAAGGTTCAAAAGTATTCCACGAGGCTAGTCCCCGAGCTGAGAGGAATGAGCTATGAGGAAAGATTACTGGAACTGAACCTTTTGGGATTTATTGATTTATTTACAATTTATTAAGTTATATTAATTTATATAGTGATTTATTTCTTACGTTTATTGATTTCGATAGCAGACTGTATAATTTTATTCTCACAAATCGTTTCCAACACAAGATGGGGGGGTTATGATTTATATATATATAGACTATCAATCGAAATTATCAATTGGTAGACATTCACTACAATATTAAGACTACATAGGTTAGTAAATACTGGGGATGCCTTAACTGTATGGTAGCTATGGCCTGAACAACCAGATATGAACGCGTATGAACACGCCAACCAACAGTCCTCGTGGGTGAGGCTAGCGTCATCACATGTTACTTGTTACACCAGGTAATTGAGGCTAATCCTTCTTCCCTTCAATTTCACCTGTCAACAGGCACACACAATAATAATCGTAACCTGTATATGACAACTATATCAGGAGAAATTTGTATTGTAATTGAGTAATTTATAATTACCCCTTTGGGTGGCTCGCCTAGTGTTCTAACCGCTATCCCCTAATCTACCTACATTACTGGCCAGGAATGAATTAAATATTATGGATAACGGGTCCAGAACACTTCCCTTATTGTTGCCGAAGATCGTGCTGCTGATGGGACGCTTTTGGTCTCCGTAACACTGCGTCGAAAGAGAATAATTCTGGAGCTTGTTCTGCTCCAGCAAGACTTGTGTTTACGTTAAATTTAATATGGTATTTGCCTCCTCCTCCACTCACACATCCCGTGTCCACACCAGATGTTGTTGTATCAAGAAGTGGAAAGAGAGCTCATATTTAATCTATTTTAGTATTGATAATTAAGTTCTTTCAAGGTAAAAGTTTTGAGTTTACAGTCCAGAGACTGATAATTTAAGAAGAATTCCCAATATTATTAGCTGGTGAATTTAATAGCGACATGGCAGTGACATCCCCGTTTCTTACGGGTGAAATTTCCACTGGACTCTCGTTCTCTATTAATTAATTTGTAAGTACAAGACAGCAGCAATATTATCTGCCTATTGTATTAAACGTTAGTAAATGGTGTTAATATTTCCGACAAACTTCACGACACTGGAAGACAGAAGAGTTAGTGGAGACATGATCACTACCTACAAAAAAAATCTCAGAGTAATTGGCAGGATAGATAAAGATAAACTGTTTAACACGGGTCGTACGCGAACAAGGGGACACAGGTGGAGATGTGGTGGTATGGGTACTGAAAGAGTGTGCAGAGGCACTTTGCTTGCCATTCTCCATAGTGTATAGTAGGTCACTGGAGATGGCAAACCTACCAGAAATATGGAAGACGGCGAATGTGGTCCCAATATACAAAAAGGGCGACAGGTAAGAGGCACTGAACTACAGGCCAGTGTCCTTGACTTGTATACCATGCAAGGTGATGGAGAAGATCGTGAGAAAAAAACTGGTAACACATCTGGAGAGAAGGGACTTCGTGACAAATCGCCAACATGGGTTCAGGGAGGGTAAATCTTGCCTGACTGGCTTAATAGAATTCTACGACCAGGTGACAAAGATTAAGCAAGAAAGAGAGGGCTGGGCAGACTGCATTTTCTTGGACTGTCGGAAAGCCTTTAACACAGTGCCTCATAAGAGGCTGGTACATGAGCTGGAGAGACAGGCAGGTGTAGCTGGTAAGGTGCTCCAGTGGATAAGGGAGTACCTAAGCAATAGGAAACAGAGAGTTACGGTGAGGGGTGAGACCTCCGATTGGCGTGAAGTCACCAGTGGAGTCCCAC
This sequence comes from Procambarus virginalis, assembly GCA_020271785.1. Lineage (NCBI taxonomy): Eukaryota > Metazoa > Arthropoda > Malacostraca > Decapoda > Cambaridae > Procambarus > Procambarus virginalis. Next base: position 26,910 of record WNGS01165641.1, on the reverse strand, counting down.
AGGGCTCTGTACTCGGTCCTATCTTGTTTCTGATATATGTAAATGATCTCCCGGAGGGTATAGATTCGTTTCTCTAAATGTTTGCGGACGATGCCAAAATTATGAGAAGGATTAAGACAGAAGAGGACTGTTTGAGGCTTCAAGAAGACCTAGACAAGCTGAAGGAATGGTCGAACAAATGGTTGTTAGAGTTTAACCCAACCAAATGCAATGTAATGAAGATAGGGGTAGGAAGCAGGAGGCCAGATACAAGGTATCATCTGGGAGACGAAATTCTTCAGGAGTCAGAGAAAGAAAAAGACTTGGGGGGTTATCACGCCAGACCTGTCTCTTGCAGCACATATTAAGAGGATAACATCAGCGGCATATGCCAGGCTGGCCAACATACGAACGGCATTCAGAAATTTGTGTAAAGAATCATTCAGAACTTTGTATACCACATATGTCAGGCCAATCCTGGAGTATGCAGCCCCAGCATGGAGTCCATATCTAGTCAAGCATAAGACTAAACTGGAAAAGGTTCAAAGGTTTGCCACCAGACTAGTACCCGAGCTGAGAGGTATGAGCTACGAGGAGAGACTACGGGAATTAAACCTCACTTCGCTGGAAGACAGAAGAGTTAGGGGGGACATGATCACCACATTCAAGATTCTGAAGGGAATTGATAGGGTAGATAAAGACAGGCTATTTAACACAAGGGGCACGCGCACAAGGGGACACAGGTGGAAACTGAGTGCCCAAATGAGCCACAGAGATACTAGAAAGAACTTTTTTAGTGTCAGAGTGGTTGACAAATGGAATGCATTAGGAAGCGATGTGGTGGAGGCTGACTCCATACACAGTTTCAAGTGTAGATATGATAGAGCCCATTAGGCTCAGGAAACTGTACACCTGTTGATTGACGGATGAGAGGCGGGACCAAAGAGCCAGAGCTCAACCCCCGCAAGCACAACTAAGTGAGTACAACTAGGTGAGTACACACACACACACACACTGGGAGCTGCTCAGGCTGTTCATAACCAAGCCTGAGCAGCTCACAATAATAGAAGAGAAGATAACACAAGATGAGAGACTCGTATATTCCACGACGTGGCTACTAAATAAATGGTGACACCTCAGGTAAATTCAGGATACCTTTTAGTCTTATCCAATCATCCCCAGATCAACGACTGACTTTTCCAAGATGCAACCCACAACAGTCACCTAACTCCAGGGTGCGTACATATCTAACGCTAGGTGATCAGAGGTATTAGGGGCAAGGAAACGCGTAACCACACGTCTTGTCCTGCGCTGGGCATCGAACCCACAATTTTTCGGTTGTGAGGCGATTGTGTTGACAACTGTGGTGTTGTGTGGTACACTGAGGACCTGGGGTGAGGGGCGCTCGACCTGTCAGGGCGAGTAGCGTCTCACTTGTACTGAATCTTTGACAAATAAAGTTTCTAAATCTAAAACTGAATCTAGGTTATAGAATGCGTCATTATAATTACGAAATGTTGCCTGAAGGACACTTATTTATCTAGTGGCTCCGACGAGGACAGGAAGCCGGCGGCATGTCAAATGTCCCTTACTGTTTTGAAGGCTTTTTCGCCTTCTCTTATCTAAATATTATAATGGATTTTGTTGCAAACTTACTCACTTGTTGGTATATAACCATTTGTGATTTTTTTCGACTGACTTTCATTATTTTTTTTCGTCACGGCGAGGTCAACCCTGTCTATGGTAATCCCTATGGTAATCCCTATGGTAACTCCTATGGTAATCTCTATCGTAACCCCTATGTTAATCCCTTTGGTAACCCCTATGGTAACCTCTAAGGTAAGCTCTATGGTAACGGTGTCGTGTGCTGTGCGCACTGAGGTTCTTGGCCTTTCCTCATATGAACATTGACAGTTATGGATTTTTCGTCTCTTATCGATGATATTTTTTCTGTTTAATAATATTGTCTTGAAGGTGTTATGTCAATACTTGTCAGTCGGCCAGGCCGGGGCGCTGTAGGGATCCGTACACCTGGAGGGCCACTTTCTGCTCCGGGAAGTAAAGGCTTACGGAGGTACAATTTGTGATAATTATAAATTTAAAGATTTGTAACCTTTGACAAGCCGCCGGCTTCCTGGCTCTGTCGAGGCTCTTAAAAAGATATTGGCCCTCAGGCAGCCAATGAGGTTAAGTTTGTTGTAATTTTTACAGTCCATCGTTCAACTCTACACGAACAGAGCTTTCATTTGAAGGTAATATCAAGACGCTACCACGATTTCGAAAAATTGCATGTTCCTAACTAAAAAAAAAATCGGCTGCTATCTTTGAGTTAAACGTCAAAATTGACTGAAATCATCAAATTGGCATCACAAATTACACAAATTAATTCCCCCCCCCACCCCAAACTTATATTGTGAAACGTAGCGGACATGGACATAACACCACCAGCTAACAAGAAACTTACCTTTAGGTTAGACAGTGAAGCAGCAATAGCCAATCTCACAAATGCCATCCACAATATAAATTGGGAATCTGAATTTAATAATACGCAGTATATAAATTCATGAACTAACCTCTTCCTTTCCAAAATTCTAAGCCTTTACAATACTTGTTGTCCTCTCCTCACCAAGCAAGTAACTGGCAAAAGGTTAAATAATCCCTGGCTCACTAATGGCATACTCAAAGCAATCGACAAGAAACATGAATATGAAAAAACTTAGGATTGGCCTAGTTGCAAAGGAAGTAGTTAAGAGGTACTCGTCAGTGCTTACCAGTATAATAAGAAAAGCAAAACTTTCCTGTTATGAGAACAGATTCAAAGAAGCAAAAGGCAATATGAAAAGCACATGGGGAGCCATCTTTAACATCCTAGGAGCTAAACAACATACACATAACCAGATAAAAATCTCCAAGGATGCTATACACCTGCAACAGATCTAGAAACAGCAACTGATTTTAATAGCTTCTTTTCATCGATTGGCGCTAACCTTGCTCGAAAAATACCACAGTCTCAGACACATGTTACCACATATCTTTCAGGCAGCTACCAAAACTCTCTTCTCCTCTCGCCAATCAGCCCTACAGATGTTGTGTACATCATTCACTCACTAAAAACCAAAGCTGGGAACATTAATGAAATACCATCCAAGGTATACAAGAGTGTCTCACATGCCCTTGCACCACCCATAGCTTTGCTGTTCAACAAATCTCTAAAGTATCATGCCTTCCTTGATATCTTGGAAACAGCAAGAGTAACGCCAGTTCATAAAGTAGGCAATCCGACAAACATAAACAATTACAGACCAATATCAAATCTACCTATATTATAAAGAATATTTGAAAAAAATATTTACAAACAGCTCTACTCCTATCTCGTAAAATTCAACATACTAAGTCCCTGTCAGTTTGGCTTCATCTCCCAAAAGAGTATCAATGATGCAATTGTTGGTCTGCTTGACGTAATCTACTCAGCCCTAGAAAAAAGTGAGTTTCCGATTGGACTCTTCATTGACCTGAGAAAAGCATTTCATACTGTTAATCATAGCTACCTTTTACTTAAACTCCACCATTATGGAATCCGAGGCCTTGCCTTGAATTATATCCTATCCTATCTTGGTGGTAGACACCGATATTTAGCCATCAATGATATAACCTCTCCCACTCCACCATTAACTGTAGGGGTGCCACAAGGCAGCATCTTAGGACCTCTCCTATTTCTTATATACATCAATGATCTGCATAATGTCTCTAACATGCTTAAACCTATAATGTTTTCTGATGATTCTACCCTCATCTACTCAGACCTCAACCCATTCATATTAAATACTGTTGTAAACAATGAATTAAAAAAAGTCCACTTATGGATGTCAACCAACAAACTCACACTAAACATAAAAAAGACCTACTACATCTTATTTGAAAGCAAATCAACAAATGCAATTCAGCATCAGATAGACAATGTTAACATCATCAATAAAAATGATTAAAAGTTCCTTGACCTATACTTAGACAAGAGACTCAACTTCAGCACCCACATACAACACATAACTAAGAATGTCTCTAAAACAGTTGGTATATTCTCTAAGATCAGATATTATGTTCCCTACTCTGCTCTCCTCTCACTATATTACGCTTTTACCTATCCCTATCTTACTTATGGTATCTGTGCATGGGGTTCAACCTCTGCAAACTACCTCAAGTCCATCATCACCCAGCAAAAATCTGCTATCAGGACAATAACAAATTCTGCTTTCAGACAACACACAGCTCCCCTCTTCATATCCCTAAACATGCTAAACATAAATTCACTCCACACATTCTCTTGTGTCAATTACATTTACAAAACCCTTTTCTTAAGTGCAAACCCTGTTCTGAAACTCTTCCTGGAAAGATGTAATAGAACACATAATCACCACACTAGACAAATATCTCTTTGATATCCCCAGAATCAAACTTAATCTGTGTAAACACTCTATGCAAATAAAGGGACCTGGTCTATGGAACTCACTCCCTAATGAATTGAAATGCTGTCCAACTTCTGCCTTATTCAAAAATAAAACCAAAAAGTCCCTAATTTCATCTTCATAGTTTCCTGCCTTGTGCTTTAACTCGCACTGTCTCTAGTGCTACCCAATCCCCAAATGTATGTACCTATTGTTATGATCCCAGGCAGCCGAAAAACGAGTCTCCCCTTTGAGAATTATTCTATCAGGCCTGACCTGACTAGAAGGTCTAGGAAATATAGAGGTGAAGATACAGATGTAAAATAATTGGTTGGATTTGATAGACAATTTAAGATAATGGGCAGTGAATAAGAAAATAAGTAAATGACTTGACACAAGATGTGGAGAGTTTGCTGGAGTCGTGAGGCTCGCTTGAGAGGAGCTTGAGTCACTTGAGCTGAAGAAATCGGGGAAGCCGCACTCCGTGTTTGCCCCTGTTAGAGAGGAACCCCTAGTTGATATACCCTCAAGAGGAAGGAAGTGGACAGACGTCCCGGCTGAGGAATAAGTTAGGAGGCGTGCCAGCTCAAGTCAAGAACTGCAGAAGGTGCTGAGGGGACAGTTAAGGCAGTTCTGTGGGTAGCCTGAGGTACCCACAATGTAGCGCCCTGCATGAGACCTTTTTGTGGTAAGCATAATTTTAACCAGTTTACAGTGATTGCCGGTAATTGATCGTGTGCCCAGCGATCATAGCGAATGTTTATTGATACGTTACACATGTTTTGGTAAGGCAGGAAGCCTAAATAAGAGGACGGAGATGAGAGTGACAGCTGGAGGGACGAGCAGCATGTCTCTCCCGTCGACCGCCTGGAGCCAACTGACCGGCGGCGGAGGACCGCTCCCAGAGTGAGGAGCCGCCCGCCGGGCAAGACGAGCATGGACCAGCCCAAACGGGGGAGTCCACTCTCACAGTATGTAGAGAGCAAAGAGATGTTAGGTGTGAACATATTGTGTGGTTATTTTCGTTTATGTGTTTAAGGGGAAACGTTTTTATTGGCGTGTCAATGAGTTGCAGGTTTGTCTTTGGAAGGAGTTGCTGAGAGAACTTCGAGGCCAGTAGAGGAGGATTCAGTGGATGGAACTCCAAGCTATTGAAGAAATACTGAGCTCTGTGGAAGAGCAGACCCTATAGTGAGGAGTTGGACCTCAAGCTGTGAGAGGAGAAGCAGTGGAGAAGAGTTTACATGCTTTTGTGATACCAGTGGTGAAGCACCATTGTTGATCAAGGAAGACTTCATGGTGTAGCAGCCAGGAGCGCTGTGGAGGACCCTGGTAGAAGTGGTGAAGCACCACTGTTGCTCAAGGTGCAGCAGCCTGGAGGAGCTGCAGAGGATCCTGGTAGATAAACCCAGAAGAACCTGAAGATATCAGGGTAGTGAGCTTCCAGATGTGGAAGGGAAGTTCTGGTTGATTACTTGTAGGGAGTTGGTAGAGTGTTTGGTTGTCATTAGCGTGCAAGACGCAGTGAAAGGTGAGTGATTGTTTGCCATTTTTGTGCCAAGGAGTACTTATACTGAAGTATAGAGTTACAGTCGTAGGCTGGATTACCTGCAGAGACATACATATGTGTTCTAGGACTGATAGGGTGATCGATTGATCATTGTTGTATATCAAGGAACATTTATACTAATATTTATGTTATTGCATTCATACGCTGGTTTTCCTTGCACATGTTTATAGATATATATTCTCTTGCTGATAGTGCAACATTGTGTTATAAAACTTGACCTACTTGAGGAGGTTGGTAGTATTAGGAGGTGAATCAGGAGATAAGATACCACTTGATAAGCAGATGATAGAGTTCTGATGGTGTTGGAGTGCAGCCTGACTGAAATAGTATAGAGTATAGGATTCATTATTATTATTATTATTATTATTATATGTGTATGTATTGTGTATGTGCTTTGTCCAGTAAATGTATTCAAATTTGCTGGTGTTTGCCCTTGTCCTAGTGAGGCTTCCCAGGAAGTAGGAAAGAAGGAGAGAGAGAGAAAGAACCAAGAACCACAGCTGTGGACAGGGTAGAACATAATAACAATAAGTCAAAGGGGATTGAGGAGATCATATCACATAAGGAGAGAGTGGGGAGTCACAGCGGCTCGAGTGGGTGTGTGCACGTGACAACGAGGCTAAGTATTGGAGCCGCATCCCCTAAACGTGTGACGTTGAGCCCCTCTCCAAGAGCCAGAAGCGCCCAGGGTGATCTCCTGGTAAAGTATAAGCACTCTACCGAGTTTTGGGTTGGGTTGTCCATAAGGAAGGATCGACGACAACACCAACCACAATACTATGCCATACAACTTACCATTGTAATCATTGCTGCCATCTTGTATCATATTATACACATAGTTTGCTATATTATATTTTGCAATAAACTCAAATTATGCTAAAATGTACCTGTGGGATTACCCTTAAATTTACTTTAATGTACCTACTTTTTTCTACCAAATTTCTTTTACAATGTATTTTTTTTTGTACTTTCTTGCAATGCGTTTTTGTACCTTCTTGCGATGTGTTTTTGTTCTTTCTTACAATGTATGTTGTAATTATAATGTATTTTGTCAATGAGCAATCTGAGAGCAGCAGTACACCGAGAACTTCAACAAGATCTTGTAGATCTGAGGCAAAGTGAAATTGACACCAGTAATTCCATCTATCATCATACTATCATGCAGAGGAGCCACACATCTATGGATCATCCAATAAAATCAGCAGACTTCTAGATGTTACTACTGCTCGGTTAGACTCGGTTACAAGTATCTCTGGGAATTCTCATTATCTGCCGATGTAGACCTGACCAAATGTAAACTGTGTCAACAAATTATTCGCACACCCCTCCCTCACTATGTGATGGAGTGCGAAAAGATACGTGAATTTAGAGACAATTCTATAACCAATGTTCCAGCGATATGTAAATATTTCATTCAAAATGATCTGCTACCAGAAATTTTAGCCAAATATCCCCAGTTTGCTAACTGTAGGTAGTAACTGAGTGATTGTAACCTATCCACCGCTGCCCACTGGATGGGAGGCGGTGTGCAGGACAAACATATCAATTGTGACACTAGCTCTTCACATGTCAGTTGCTTAATTTAGAACCTGTACTTGAGGTCGATCTCGAACCCATTCTTGATGTGACGACTTATATTGAATTTTGTAACTAGCTCATCAAGATTGTAACTTGCTTAGCTAAATGAATTGTGGGGTTCAGTGCCTGAGCCCATTATGTGCCTCTGTAACCCTTTCCACTACCGCCCACAAGATGGGTATGGGGTGCATAATAAATGAACTAAACTAAAAAAAAATTGCATTTTTGTACTCAGAATGTACCTGTAAACATTTTAAATTTTGCTAGAAATTACCTTCTTAAGATTATATGTTAGATTAAGGATCTGCCCGAAACGCTGTGCGTGTCACTGGCTTTACAAGAATGTAAAACTTCGAGTCTCTGTACTGTCATGAACCCAATGTACTTCTTGTATATAAATAAATAAATAAATAAAGCATTTCAGATCAAACCAATTAAAAGATAATTTCCAAAATGGCCAAATGGGGTAATTTTGAATTTGTGGCTGTGATGGAGTGACCCAACACTTTCGCTAGGGGCATAGGCAAAAATTATTATTTACCCATCATACAACACAAACCCACTGAGAACCTTGGCGCTCAACACTAGCGGAAGGACTGAAAATGACCCAGCTAATTAGATAAGGAACTTCAAAGGAATAGCGATGACGTAAAGCGGTTCCAAACGTTCAGGTTTTAGACGCTACTCGCATCGTGACTGTGTGGGTGTTTGAATGACTTCAGTTAATATCACAAGAACAGACTTACTGAACGAATGTGTTGCTCGTCTGTTGTTAGATCTTGTGTGTGTGGTGGAGACTGTTTCCCACGTCTGGGACGCTTGGGCATGTTTTCTTTCACCCCATGAATCTGTTCCCTTACCAGTAAATAGGTACCTGTGAGTTAGGAAACTGTTGTGGGTCGCATCATGAGGACAATCGGTAGTTAGCCTGGGAGAATTTCATAAGCCTAACAATTGGAAACTATGAGGTTAACTGAATACCCTTTGGAATTCAAATTCCCTTGTTTATACTTCCTACATAAATATAACTTTAAACGTCATTGGATAGGCAAATACCTCTACAATAACACCATTTTATTGAACATAGAAAATATTCATAAATAATAAAATATGGTATAATATATTGCATCAGTTATTACAAAACTGTGTGTAGCCTATTCACTCTACACTTAAATTAGCCAACTATCGCCAGTTTTCAAGAAAAACTGCCAAGTCATGTGATATCTCTAGGCTAAACTCTTAAGACTGTTGGATGGCAGTTTATGAATACTGGAGATACAAACACGTAACGTAGATAACTGTAACCAATATTCTCGTGTATAAACACACCAAATGGAAAAGTTGCCATTATTTTAGCCAATTTTTTACTTTTGTTGAATAATTATGCACAATAATTTTATAAATAAATTTGCGCATCACTTTATTTAAAAATTTTATGTAAAAGGCGTCCAGAACATAATAAAAAATTATCCTTTATAAGCAACAGTTCTTTAGAAAATGTATATACAGGTCACTAAGTTGGCAATGATTAGTGTCGTCATTGAAACATATTCTGCCAAGCAAACAAAAGAAGATAGGGGTATACACCGAGAGGTGTACCCAACTTCTCTGCGTATATGCAGCTTTTATTTTAGTGCTGCCTTATGTTCAGGGTTCAAGTATACTTGCTGGTGGTCAGTAAGCTATTGTATGGCCTTACTAACCCTAAAGGTTGGTAGGCCTTAATCCCAACACCGAGCAAGCAAGATGTATACCGAAGCCACATTTAGTGGAGGTGATGGTGTGAAGATGGTGGACCTGGAAGTGATGGGCCTTTATGTGGGGGACCTAGAGATGGTGGCGTGAAGGTGGTGGGTCTGGAGGTGGTGAGCCTGGAAATGGTGGGCATGAAGGGTATGGGACTGAAGGCGTTGGGCGTGGGCGCTGCCGTGGGGGGTGGAGGTGAAGATGGCTTGTATAGGCGTGGACGTTTATGGCGGGAGCTGACGAGGTGGTGAAGATGGGAGTGGTCTAGTCGGCTCCTCCGGCGTTGGGGTGCGGCTCTTGGCAGCAGACGCCGCCAGTGATGGAGCCATCTGGCACGAAACAGTTCTGGGGAACACACCTTTGTGTTAATTCACGGCGGCCATAATAACATACGAATAAAGGAACTAGAAAAGGGTTATTGGCTCATGTGAGGCAGCTATTTATATCCAACCAGCTCATATCCAACTGAATATTATATTCACATAATAACTTATTTCTCTAATGCATATAGCCTTATTTTATGTTATACAAAGAAAATGAAGTACGAACAATTTCCCAGTAGATCAAAGGTAGAGTTTTACACTGTATTGATCCCACACATTTTTGGTAACTGTAAGCATATAACTACATTGTCTGCACACAATGGTTTANCCAATTTCCATGAACTCCAACTTCTGAATTCACAGTTTTCGTCCCTTTGTGTCTGTCTCCAGGATCTGATGCTTGGTGCTCGTCCTAGTCGCTTCCGTAGCTATTCCTTTCTCTCCCCCCCCCCTCCAGCTTTTGCTGGGGCCCGTAACTCTACTGCTCTCTTGATTCGTTCTGATATTCCCTTCGTCCCCCTACTTTTTTCCATCGCCTCTCCATTGTTCTGTTGCCCGTGTCTTTGTGAGTAAATGGTATACGGTTTGTTCCATTTATTTTCCCTCACATGTCCCGCTTTCTCTTCCCGATCTTAAACACCTACTGAACTCCTTGCCAGTCTGTGCTCCTGCTGGGTGATTTCATTTGTTAACATAGCCTTTGGGGTGATGTTCTGACAAACCCCCGGGGTCGCCTTCTTGAACCGTTCATCCTTTCTTCTTCCCTGACTCTTCTGAATTCTGGTGAACCTACTCATTTGGACTCTCGAACTCGCACCCTTTCCTGTCTTGATCTTTCTCTCTGCTCGTCGTCTCTTTACTTGGATTTCACGTGGCGGGTTCTTGATGACCTCCACGGCAGTGACTATTTCCCCATCCTTGTTACCCTTTTCTCTTTTCACCTTCCCCTTTCCTTCCCTAGGTGGCAATTTGCCAAGGCAGACTGGAACCTCTTTACCCTTCATGCTACTATCTCCGACCTCTCCGTTCTGCCTCTCCCTGCGCCCTCCTCCTTTTTCATGACGCCGTTTTTGACGCTGCCCTCCACTCTATTCCTCGCTCTACCTCTCGGGGACCACGGAGATGCGTTCCCTGGTGGAATGTGGCCTGTGCTCGAGCTGTCTGCTGTAAGCGTGCAGCCTGGAAGATACACTGCCACCAGCAGACGGCTCATTATTTTCTTTTATTTCGGAAGGCGAGTGCAGTGGCCCGTAGGACCATCCATATGGCTAAACGTGAGTGTTGGAAGTCATATGTTTCCACCATTACGACCGAAATTCCTCTGCCACAGATCTGGAAGCTTATCCGCAAGATAGTAGGTAAGTTTGTCCCTGATGTCTCGCGGGTCCTTCACCTCCGTGGTACCCTTGTGGCGGACCCAGTGCAGGTTGCAGCCGAACGGGGTTCCCACTTTTCGTCTGTTAGCTCTGGTTCACATCTTCCTCAGTCTTTCCTTCTTCATAAGCCTGTTCTTGAATCTCATCCTTTAGATTTCCGTACCATCTCTGCCTTCCCTAACATACACACGCTCCTCTCTTTACATTCCTCTCTCATACTGTCTAAACTCAATTATGGTTTCCCTGCTTACTCGTCTGCATCTCCTTCTACTCTTCGCCGTCTTGATGCTTTGCACCATACAGGGTTGCGCCTCAGGTCTGGTGCCTTTCGTTCGACTCCCGCCCTTAGCTTGTATGTTGACACTGGCTTCCTATCTCTTCAGAACCGCCGTGATCGCTACTGTCTTCGCTATCTTGTGCGGTCCTTACAACATCCTTACTCTCGCCTCTGTCGTGCTTTGACATTTACCCCTCCTGTAGTTTCTGTTCCTCTTCACCACCTCTCTCTCTTTGTCTGTTATCTTGCTTACAGGATTCTCTTTCGATTCGTATTACCGATGTTTCTCCTCGATTGTTCCGTTCTTTCCCAGTGGAGGGTCCCCCCCTTCCTAAATTTTGTACATTCCTGACCCGCATCACTAAAGCTTTTACCCCTCCTACGGTTCTGAAACGCCTTTTCCTTGAGTGCTTTTCTTCACACTCCCACTCCATTTCCATCTTCACTGATGGGTCTAAGTCTGCTGACGGTGTTGGCTACTCTGTTGTTTTTCCTGACCGCACTTATATGTGTCGCATACCTCTGGAGACTAGCATCTTCACAGCAGAAGTTTATGCTATTCTCTATGCTCTTCGTCTCCTGCTTTCTTGTTGTCAATCTTCCTTTGTGGTTGTCGTTGACTCTCGTAGTGCACTCGTGGCTCTCGGGTCCTTTAATCCAGTCCATCCAGTGGTCGTCGAGATTCACTTTGGCTGTTTCTTATCTCCAGTAAATTTAAATCCGTAGAGTTTTGCAGGGTTCCCAGCCATATTAGTGTTTCTTTAAATGAGCGTGCGGATGCTGCCGCTAGAGAAGCTATCCGCTCTTGTCCCATCTCCCGTAAAAGTATTCCTTATTCTGACTTTTACCCGTTATTCATTCCTCCAACCTTGCCCGTTGGCAGGGTTGTTGGTAACAAACTGCGTACTCTTAAGTGTAGCATGTCCCCATGGCCTTCCTCCTACCACCGTAACGGCGGTGGGAAACGGCTCTAGCGTGGTTGCGTATTGGCCATACATGTTTAACTCACAGTCACTTAACGGAGCGCCGCCCTGCTCCTTATTGTCCGAATTGCATTGTCCCTCTTACAGTCGTGCATATCCTTGTTGAATGTCCTGACGTCCAGGACCAGCGTGTGTCTTGCTTTCCGACCGCCCCTCGCAGTCACCTGTCCTCGATAGAATTCTTAGTGAATCGGATACTTTTGATATCGTTCGCCTTATGCGTTTCTGTTCTCATATTGGCATCCTTGGTGATATTTAGCGCCCTCTGATTATTCCGCACATTTGATGGTGCTACATAACCTTCCCGGTTTCTTCTTGATTTGCTCCTTAATCTGTGAAAAACTTGGAGGTATTTTAACCTGTTCAACAGGTAGAGCAGTGGCAGTTTTTCCTAGTGAGTCTGCCTTTTCATTACCATCTATGCCAATGTGACTTGGTATACAATTTAGGGTGATGTACTAGATTGTAAGCTTGTTTTCCTATATGTAGGATTTCTGTGATGAGTTGTATATTATCTCTGTGCTGGCTGGATAACAATGCCTGGAGGGAAGATTTCGAGTCGGTATGAATGATGACATCATGTAAATTATTCTCAATTGTATAATTTATGGCCTTCTTCAGGCATATAATTCTGTTTGCAATGTTGAGCACCACTGTACATGCTCCAGTAAGTTTCATGATTGTTAGTGTAAACTGCTGCTCCAGCAGAACCTCTTTCTTGGTCAACTGATCCGTCTGTGAAATGTGAGTCGTTGTGGGTCTTGAGATGGTTTCCATTTGTTGTTCTATTCCTGATTTGAGGCTCTTCGAGTCACATACTGATTTTTTAACTAATAATCCTTCAATGATTATCTTTAGACTCGATTCTTCCCATAGAAGAGGCTACCAAAAGTGTTGATATGGTATATCTTCCCCTTTGTTTTTAACGGTCCATTTCAAGTCCACTTTCTCTAGAATCTTGACCAGATCTTGACAAGTCTATGCACTTGTTCTATATGAAGGTTTCTGTGAAGCAATCTGTGTATGTTATCTTTGGTTGACAATCTGACGGTGGTTCCATAAGTTTTGCTGTTATGGTGCTATTCTTTGATCCTGTTTTCTAAGGCTGGTAAGTTGGTTTCCATTTCTTAGATTCTCTCAACGCGTCCATATGGTACTCCCAGCAGTGTTCTGAGGGCATCATTTTGAGACATTCCAGTTCTCCCATTGGTTATCACTGAGGGATGTAAGAGCAGGAGCAGCATAGCCAATGGTTGTTCCAGTTCTTACCTAACTGCTTGAATTTAATACATTTTGAGTACTGGTAGAGATGCACCATCTCTAAGACTTGCCAGGGAGCGCAAAGCTGAGTTTCTGACTTTACAACTCTGCCGAAGATATTCAATTTCTTGAGTGAATTTCAACTGGCTGTCTATTATGACTCCTAGTATTGAAAATGGTAACCCCACCAATTTCATGTCCTTGTATTGCGAGTCTGATGTCTTGAGTTCCCATTTTAAACGGCCATTGCTTTGGTTTTGTGCTGTTTATTTCACTGCTATGCATTCTGCTTCCCTGCTGATAATATCTAGGCATTGTGTGCATGGTTCCTGGCGCCTTTGTCATTGATGATGATCGCAAAGTCGTCTGCAGAGTAAAGTAGTTTGGCTTTTGGTAATTTGAGCTTCATGATTATTCCATGACAGTTGAAGAGGAAGGGGCTTAGTATTCCTCCTGTGGAGTCCCATTTTCCAGCCTCTTTGTGCAGGATGGTTTTTCTTGGAATTTGACTTTAGCTTCTCGTTAAGCAGGCTTCCTTTACAAAGGCAAGAGCGTGTCTTAATTTCCTCAAATATTAAAGTATAAACATGGAAAAATTAAAACATATCTTCTTGGAAAAAATTGTAGGGATGGAGGGCCGAAGCCCCACTCGCCCTCCATCCCCACAATATACAGTTTTACACAACTGATTGGTTGTAATGCACAACAAATACCTACCAGTACTAGTATCTTTGCGTCACACACTAACGAGAGAGAGGAAAACTGACTCGGGCTGAGCGCCACCAGTCAGCAGCCCCAGCTTTGAATAATTCTGCCATGCCATTCGTACGATAATTATTTTTTCAAGGCCACCACACAGGGATTTGTTTGGCGGGCCGGATGAAATTATGTGGCGGGCCGGATGTGGCCCGCGGGCCATAGTTGGAGACCCCTGAACTAGACCAACATTTTAATCTGAAAGAACTCACAGAAGCTACAAGAAAACCTTAAAACCCAGTTCCAGGTGATGACAAAATCACTTACAACATGCTGGCCAAGCTAGGAGAAAAAGATGAAGAAGCCTTCTTGAATCTCGTCAACAGAGTATGGGTGACAAGAACTCGACCACTCTCTTGGAAGAGTGCAATTATAGTTCCCATTCCAAAAACCCCAGTCCCAGGAAACCCAAGACCCATCTCATTAACAAGCTGCCTGGCCAAAACTGCGGAAAGAATGGCTCTTAATCAAACTGACTGGAAAGCCAATCCACTGTATCAAAATATGTTTGCTTACAGGAAAGGTGCTGGAACCACAGACTGCCTTACCTCCCTCCTGGATTATAACAATGACAAACCTGGAATCCTTATTTTTCTAGACCCAGAAAACGCCTTCTTGCTAGCCAGTGCTCCAGCTACACTGTGCTGCCTGGAAGATAAGGAAATCAAAG
>WNGS01165638.1:174932-185757 GCA_020271785.1 Procambarus virginalis | reverse complement strand
AATGGTTAAAACTGATCCCAAGAACTAGTGTCCTATGGATCTTAGCAAGACTGTAATTCTTATATAAATGGAGTCAAATTAACTTACACAAAATTGGGGGGTACTGCTAAAAGATGAATACATCCCTAGTATTATTCTGGTGCTGGTTCTTCACCAGAGTAAATAAATGTGAAAGTAAATAAGGTTGATTATAGTATAATTGGAGGTAAATGCACCTCAATATACTACTGAAATGTTGAACAGCATCAATAAATCAATGGGATAGTGTAATTGATCTCTTTGAGAGATCACTACTGTAACTACAAAGTTATTGCTACAGATAAAAAAACGGACAGCTTAGCTGTAAATCTAGTGAGGTGTAATCAGTTGCTACGCTCCACCGACGACGTGTTGCATAGGGCAAATTGTTGCACATGAAGGTGGGGAAGCCTAGCACCTCGGTTAGCGTCGCCTTGGTACTGAAAGGTAATACATTGTAGAAATCTTCTACATAATAAGTAACTACAATTACATCCTAAATTATGAGGACAGTAGTGGAAATTATCAGCTAATATCTAAACAATTTATATTCAAGCACTGTGAATTCTCTTTGGAGAAAATAATTAAATAATCATTTATTTAGATGGTAAATTACTAAGGACACGTACGGGTTTTTGTTATTTTGCATTAGGCCTAACGACTGCTAGAGTAAATGTTAACTGTGGCCACATGATAACAAACAGGTAAACCTAGCTGCCGAGCCGCGTGTCCGTTGATGTGGAGACTTGAGCAATTCTTCGTCCTCCAGCTGCTGCTTGAAAAGGCGTTAACTTTGGAATTGCAGATATGCTAGTCTGGGACACTACTAAATTATGCCAGATAACGTGGCACTGCTCTACTGGTCGTGGGAGCGAAATAAGTAGGATCAAAACAAAGCTCTGCTACAAACTGTCAATGGCGTCCACGTCATGCTCTCTCGTTCTCTCGTGTCTGGTGATTCTCTCCCATCTTCCTCCTATTCCTTATTGCGCATGCGCGGCTCTCGCTAGACATTTCGAGCGTAAATGGATATGTATATATCGAAATTGACTAAGGAAGGAAGAGGTAATAATGAGTATTAATATCGCATTAAATTCTTCTGTGATAAAATAGAATTTCTCGTAACATAAATTGGCTTATTAAAGTTGTGCAGCTAATCGATGAAATTAAAGTAAAATCATTTACATTAAAGTAGTTTCCTCTAGAATGTTTAATGTCAACTAAATAAGGGAATTCCAGTAAGTAGTAGTATACAACGAAATTAAACTGATTAGTAAGTAACTATTTTTAGTAAAGAAAATTATAAACTAGATTCTTATTATAAATCCAACTAAATGTAGAGAAAATTCATGTTACTGCCTGTCGTTCCTCACGTCGTCACTCTGACTAGGAAGAATCTGGCAATAAGTTTTAAATAAATCATGATAATGATTAAATCTACAAGTTAGTAATTTTAGTAACTACTTGTGGTTAATACAAAGGTTGCATAAAATACAAAGATGTATAAAACTGTTGGTTATTTCCAACAGACCATATACTGTACTTGAGTTGGTTTAAGCTTGTTGTTTATATAATTTAAGCCAATAGACAGCTAAATAAAATACTAATAAACAGTGCTTTTAACTAAAGTTAGCTAAAGGTTTGCTTTACTGGAAGACCTTAATTAACAAGATAATTTGACTATGTAACTCTGAAAGAACATTGATGCTTATGCATAGCCTCATGCGTCCATGACAAAAATGTATTCCTTTAGGCTATTGCAGTCTTATCAGTCATGTCTACTCATTATTTTTGATACAATCTGTAATTAATCTTCATTGCAATTTCATCTTTCCCAGTGAGTGTTTCTATTCTTTAAATTCATAATTGTATTTTGCTACTCGATTGTATTTGAAATAAACTGTTTATACTTGCCCTGGTGCTACATAGCTTTCCCGGTTTGGTGCCTTTTTTTGATAATTACTTACTTATACTTGCCCTTAATAATGTAAAAAAATATTTTTTCAGGAGCGTGGCAAGTATGGACAAGTGTTGGATCAGATGAGTCAAGGTAAAGTGCTTATTTAACAACTAGTTCTGGGGATTGGTGGGTGAAACTAAATGGGTGTAGACAACTTCCCACTCTTGTTAGCAAGCTGAGAGGAGACAAGGTTAAGTTTAACAATGTTACAGTATCAACACCGTTGCTGGAGTGTGGAGTAGCAAATTCAGTTCCATCTATGGCCCTGCATTCCAACTCCCTGGTATGGGGATGCAACACAGACAACGCCATCTGTTGGTGGCGTATCGTCGGTGAAAGGCTCCTGTTTGAAACCTCAGTTAGATAAGGTCGATGATGACCACTTGTGGTTAGCTAAACGATGTCAGTGCCATCTAGGTTGTGAAAGCAATTACAATTTCAATTCCCCGGTGGAAGGGTGTTATCCTAAGGTCACCCAGTATACTGTCGGTCTAGCTAATGACGTTTCATGTCTCAGAGGTGACGTAAGGAGGTGATTGTGCTGGAGAGAGCAATTCACCTGGACAGTACAGAACTCCTGACTCGGTCCTGTGAGAGAACAAAGTGGCCGCCGTTGGAAGTAGTAGTGTGTTAGCTGTTGGATTTATACAGTGTTGTATGGACCGATGTACCCGGGATTTGACCAAGAAGAGACGATAGTAGTGTGTTTGTTGAGAAGTGCTGCTACCCAGCAAACACAGAACGTTTGTGGACGTTTTTAAATGGTGCCACAAATGTAATACTGTAACATTTGACATAAATACGTATTTCTGACTTCCTTAAAACCATTAGATATAATTAAAAACATATATTCTTAAGACACAGGTTTAAAGAGACACAGAGTAAGAGTGACTGAGCGTGAGTAAGAGTGAGTGAATGAGATCTCACTCACTCACTCTTACACACTGTCACTCTTACTTCCAGTCACTCTTACTTTCACTTTTATTGTCACTCTTACTTTCACTTTTATTGTCACTCTTACTCTCACTCACTCTCACTCACTCTTACTCTCACTCACTTGTACTCTCACTCACTCTTACCCACTCTTACTCACTCTCACACTCTTTCTCACTCTTACTCAATCTTACTCTCATTCACTTTTGCTCACTCTCTCACTCTTGCTCAATTTTACTCTCATTCACTCTTACTCAATCTTACTCTCATTCACTCCTACTCACTCGAGTGAGTAGGAGTGACTGAGAGTAAGAGTGTCAGTAAGAGTGAGAGTAAGTGTAAGTATGAGAGTAAGAGTAAGTATGAGAGAAGGAGTGATGATACAACTATTAGTCGAATATCAAATAAATGGATTTATACTATTTCAAACAAATAGATATATTAGACGAGGAGGGGGAGTAGCCATATATGTTAGGGAAAAATTGAAATGTAGTCTCAAAGAAGGAATCAAAACTGAGCCACATACAGAAACTATTTGGACAGAATTACACGAAAGAACAAATAATCTTATAATAGGTGTTATATATAGGCCACCAAACTCAAACAGGATGGAAGCAAAGCACCTCTACAGGATTGGATTGTGAGGATTGTGATGTTGTGTACCTTGACTTTAGCAAAGCTTTTGATACAGTGCCACATGAAAGACTGATAAAAAAAATAAAGGCTCATGGCATTGAGGGTGCTATATTAAGTTGGATTAGGGCATGGCTATTCCAAAGGAAACAGAGAATTAGTAGCTTAAATTGCATTCACTGGAAAGGCGAAGAGTTAGAGGTGACATGATAGAGGTTTACAAGTGGATGAATGGACACAATAAAGGGGGATATTAATAGGGTACTAACAGTATCAACACAAGACAGAACACGAAACAATTGGTATAAATTGGATAAATTTTGATTTAGGAATGGTAAATACTGGTTCAGTAACAGGATTGTTGATTTGTGGAACCAATTACCGTGTAACGTGGTGGAGGTGGGGTCCCTCGATTTTTTCAAGTGCGGGTTGGATATGGATGAATGTGGGTTGGACATGTATATGAGTGGTATATGGTATATGAGTGGTTCAACAAAAATGCCTTTGATAGAAACGTGTATAGAATGCAACATGAAGGTAGATTACCAACAGAGCTTTCACTGCCAATTCTGTTCAGCAGCCATACACAAAAAATGTGCCAACATGACTAATAATTCAAGGAGAAATTGTCCCAGTGACCACTTTGTGTACTGTCTTTAAAAAAAGGATGATGTAACTTTTTTGAAGATGATGGAAATCCTGGATAAAACTCCCGCCGAAAACAGAGAATCATTAATAAATGCCTGCATAGAAATTTCTAATGTCTAATGTTTCTAATGTCAAACTGTACAATACACCAAGGTACAACCAGATGCGGCACAGAACTCGGTGGCAGCGGCGCCGGAGCAGTGAGGGGCCCCCTGAGGAGTGCGGGGAGTCGGGGCCCCCTGAGCAGTGCGGGGAGTCGGGGCCCCCTGAGCAGTGCGGGGAGTCGGGGGCGCCTGAGCAGACCGGGAGTCGGGGGCGCCTGAGCAGACCGCGGAGTCGGGGGCGCCTGAGCAGACCGCGGAGTCGGGGGCGCCTGAGCAGACCGCGGAGTCGGGGGCGCCTGAGCAGACCGCGGAGTCGGGGGCGCCTGAGCAGACCGCGGAGTCGGGGGCGCCTGAGCAGACCGCGGAGTCGGGGGCGCCTGAGCAGACCGCGGAGTCGGGGGCGCCTGAGCAGACCGCGGAGTCGGGGGCGCCTGAGCAGACCGCGGAGTCGGGGGCGCCTGAGCAGACCGCGGAGTCGGGGGCGCCTGAGCAGACCGCGGAGTCGGGGGCGCCTGAGCAGACCGCGGAGTCGGGGGCGCCTGAGCAGACCGCGGAGTCGGGGCGCCTGAGCAGACCGCGGAGTCGGGGGCGCCTGAGCAGACCGCGGAGTCGGGGGCGCCTGAGCAGACCGCGGAGTCGGGGGCGCCTGAGCAGACCGCGGAGTCGGGGGCGCCTGAGCAGACCGCGGAGTCGGGGGCGCCTGAGCAGACCGCGGAGTCGGGGGCGCCTGAGCAGACCGCGGAGTCGGGGGCGCCTGAGCAGACCGCGGAGTCGGGGGCGCCTGAGCAGACCGCGGAGTCGGGGGCGCCTGAGCAGACCGCGGAGTCGGGGGCGCCTGAGCAGACCGCGGAGTCGGGGGCGCCTGAGCAGACCGCGGAGTCGGGGGCGCCTGAGCAGACCGCGGAGTCGGGGGCGCCTGAGCAGACCGCGGAGTCGGGGGCGCCTGAGCAGACCGCGGAGTCGGGGGCGCCTGAGCAGACCGCGGAGTCGGGGGCGCCTGAGCAGACCGCGGAGTCGGGGGCGCCTGAGCAGACCGCGGAGTCGGGGGCGCCTGAGCAGACCGCGGAGTCGGGGGCGCCTGAGCAGACCGCGGAGTCGGGGGCGCCTGAGCAGACCGCGGAGTCGGGGGCGCCTGAGCAGACCGCGGAGTCGGGGGCGCCTGAGCAGACCGCGGAGTCGGGGGCGCCTGAGCAGACCGCGGAGTCGGGGGCGCCTGAGCAGACCGCGGAGTCGGGGGCGCCTGAGCAGACCGCGGAGTCGGGGGCGCCTGAGCAGACCGCGGAGTCGGGGGCGCCTGAGCAGACCGCGGAGTCGGGGGCGCCTGAGCAGACCGCGGAGTCGGGGGCGCCTGAGCAGACCGCGGAGTCGGGGGCGCCTGAGCAGACCGCGGAGTCGGGGGCGCCTGAGCAGACCGCGGAGTCGGGGGCGCCTGAGCAGACCGCGGAGTCGGGGGCGCCTGAGCAGACCGCGGAGTCGGGGGCGCCTGAGCAGACCGCGGAGTCGGGGGCGCCTGAGCAGACCGCGGAGTCGGGGGCGCCTGAGCAGACCGCGGAGTCGGGGGCGCCTGAGCAGACCGCGGAGTCGGGGGCGCCTGAGCAGACCGCGGAGTCGGGGGCGCCTGAGCAGACCGCGGAGTCGGGGGCGCCTGAGCAGACCGCGGAGTCGGGGGCGCCTGAGCAGACCGCGGAGTCGGGGGCGCCTGAGCAGACCGCGGAGTCGGGGGCGCCTGAGCAGACCGCGGAGTCGGGGGCGCCTGAGCAGACCGCGGAGTCGGGGGCGCCTGAGCAGACCGCGGAGTCGGGGGCGCCTGAGCAGACCGCGGAGTCGGGGGCGCCTGAGCAGACCGCGGAGTCGGGGGCGCCTGAGCAGACCGCGGAGTCGGGGGCGCCTGAGCAGACCGCGGAGTCGGGGGCGCCTGAGCAGACCGCGGAGTCGGGGCGCCTGAGCAGACCGCGGAGTCGGGGGCGCCTGAGCAGACCGCGGAGTCGGGGGCGCCTGAGCAGACCGCGGAGTCGGGGGCGCCTGAGCAGACCGCGGAGTCGGGGGCGCCTGAGCAGACCGCGGAGTCGGGGGCGCCTGAGCAGACCGCGGAGTCGGGGGCGCCTGAGCAGACCGCGGAGTCGGGGGCGCCTGAGCAGACCGCGGAGTCGGGGGCGCCTGAGCAGACCGCGGAGTCGGGGGCGCCTGAGCAGACCGCGGAGTCGGGGGCGCCTGAGCAGACCGCGGAGTCGGGGGCGCCTGAGCAGACCGCGGAGTCGGGGGCGCCTGAGCAGACCGCGGAGTCGGGGGCGCCTGAGCAGACCGCGGAGTCGGGGGCGCCTGAGCAGACCGCGGAGTCGGGGGCGCCTGAGCAGACCGCGGAGTCGGGGGCGCCTGAGCAGACCGCGGAGTCGGGGGCGCCTGAGCAGACCGCGGAGTCGGGGGCGCCTGAGCAGACCGCGGAGTCGGGGGCGCCTGAGCAGACCGCGGAGTCGGGGGCGCCTGAGCAGACCGCGGAGTCGGGGGCGCCTGAGCAGACCGCGGAGTCGGGGGCGCCTGAGCAGACCGCGGAGTCGGGGGCGCCTGAGCAGACCGCGGAGTCGGGGGCGCCTGAGCAGACCGCGGAGTCGGGGGCGCCTGAGCAGACCGCGGAGTCGGGGGCGCCTGAGCAGACCGCGGAGTCGGGGGCGCCTGAGCAGACCGCGGAGTCGGGGGCGCCTGAGCAGACCGCGGAGTCGGGGGCGCCTGAGCAGACCGCGGAGTCGGGGGCGCCTGAGCAGACCGCGGAGTCGGGGGCGCCTGAGCAGACCGCGGAGTCGGGGGCGCCTGAGCAGACCGCGGAGTCGGGGGCGCCTGAGCAGACCGCGGAGTCGGGGGCGCCTGAGCAGACCGCGGAGTCGGGGGGCGCCTGAGCAGACCGCGGAGTCGGGGGCGCCTGAGCAGACCGCGGAGTCGGGGGCGCCTGAGCAGACCGCGGAGTCGGGGGCGCCTGAGCAGACCGCGGAGTCGGGGGCGCCTGAGCAGACCGCGGAGTCGGGGGCGCCTGAGCAGACCGCGGAGTCGGGGGCGCCTGAGCAGACCGCGGAGTCGGGGGCGCCTGAGCAGACCGCGGAGTCGGGGGCGCCTGAGCAGACCGCGGAGTCGGGGGCGCCTGAGCAGACCGCGGAGTCGGGGGCGCCTGAGCAGACCGCGGAGTCGGGGGCGCCTGAGCAGACCGCGGAGTCGGGGGCGCCTGAGCAGACCGCGGAGTCGGGGGCGCCTGAGCAGACCGCGGAGTCGGGGGCGCCTGAGCAGACCGCGGAGTCGGGGGCGCCTGAGCAGACCGCGGAGTCGGGGGCGCCTGAGCAGACCGCGGAGTCGGGGGCGCCTGAGCAGACCGCGGAGTCGGGGGCGCCTGAGCAGACCGCGGAGTCGGGGGCGCCTGAGCAGACCGCGGAGTCGGGGGCGCCTGAGCAGACCGCGGAGTCGGGGGCGCCTGAGCAGACCGCGGAGTCGGGGGCGCCTGAGCAGACCGCGGAGTCGGGGGCGCCTGAGCAGACCGCGGAGTCGGGGGCGCCTGAGCAGACCGCGGAGTCGGGGGCGCCTGAGCAGACCGCGGAGTCGGGGGCGCCTGAGCAGACCGCGGAGTCGGGGGCGCCTGAGCAGACCGCGGAGTCGGGGGCGCCTGAGCAGACCGCGGAGTCGGGGGCGCCTGAGCAGACCGCGGAGTCGGGGGCGCCTGAGCAGACCGCGGAGTCGGGGGCGCCTGAGCAGACCGCGGAGTCGGGGGCGCCTGAGCAGACCGCGGAGTCGGGGGCGCCTGAGCAGACCGCGGAGTCGGGGGCGCCTGAGCAGACCGCGGAGTCGGGGGCGCCTGAGCAGACCGCGGAGTCGGGGGCGCCTGAGCAGACCGCGGAGTCGGGGGCGCCTGAGCAGACCGCGGAGTCGGGGGCGCCTGAGCAGACCGCGGAGTCGGGGGCGCCTGAGCAGACCGCGGAGTCGGGGGCGCCTGAGCAGACCGCGGAGTCGGGGGCGCCTGAGCAGACCGCGGAGTCGGGGGCGCCTGAGCAGACCGCGGAGTCGGGGGCGCCTGAGCAGACCGCGGAGTCGGGGGCGCCTGAGCAGACCGCGGAGTCGGGGGCGCCTGAGCAGACCGCGGAGTCGGGGGCGCCTGAGCAGACCGCGGAGTCGGGGGCGCCTGAGCAGACCGCGGAGTCGGGGGCGCCTGAGCAGACCGCGGAGTCGGGGGCGCCTGAGCAGACCGCGGAGTCGGGGGCGCCTGAGCAGACCGCGGAGTCGGGGGCGCCTGAGCAGACCGCGGAGTCGGGGGCGCCTGAGCAGACCGCGGAGTCGGGGGCGCCTGAGCAGACCGCGGAGTCGGGGGCGCCTGAGCAGACCGCGGAGTCGGGGGCGCCTGAGCAGACCGCGGAGTCGGGGGCGCCTGAGCAGACCGCGGAGTCGGGGGCGCCTGAGCAGACCGCGGAGTCGGGGGCGCCTGAGCAGACCGCGGAGTCGGGGGCGCCTGAGCAGACCGCGGAGTCGGGGGCGCCTGAGCAGACCGCGGAGTCGGGGGCGCCTGAGCAGACCGCGGAGTCGGGGGCGCCTGAGCAGACCGCGGAGTCGGGGGCGCCTGAGCAGACCGCGGAGTCGGGGGCGCCTGAGCAGACCGCGGAGTCGGGGGCGCCTGAGCAGACCGCGGAGTCGGGGCGCCTGAGCAGACCGCGGAGTCGGGGGCGCCTGAGCAGACCGCGGAGTCGGGGGCGCCTGAGCAGACCGCGGAGTCGGGGGCGCCTGAGCAGACCGCGGAGTCGGGGGCGCCTGAGCAGACCGCGGAGTCGGGGGCGCCTGAGCAGACCGCGGAGTCGGGGGCGCCTGAGCAGACCGCGGAGTCGGGGGCGCCTGAGCAGACCGCGGAGTCGGGGGCGCCTGAGCAGACCGCGGAGTCGGGGGCGCCTGAGCAGACCGCGGAGTCGGGGGCGCCTGAGCAGACCGCGGAGTCGGGGGCGCCTGAGCAGACCGCGGAGTCGGGGGCGCCTGAGCAGACCGCGGAGTCGGGGGCGCCTGAGCAGACCGCGGAGTCGGGGGCGCCTGAGCAGACCGCGGAGTCGGGGGCGCCTGAGCAGACCGCGGAGTCGGGGGCGCCTGAGCAGACCGCGGAGTCGGGGGCGCCTGAGCAGACCGCGGAGTCGGGGGCGCCTGAGCAGACCGCGGAGTCGGGGGCGCCTGAGCAGACCGCGGAGTCGGGGGCGCCTGAGCAGACCGCGGAGTCGGGGGCGCCTGAGCAGACCGCGGAGTCGGGGGCGCCTGAGCAGACCGCGGAGTCGGGGGCGCCTGAGCAGACCGCGGAGTCGGGGGCGCCTGAGCAGACCGCGGAGTCGGGGGCGCCTGAGCAGACCGCGGAGTCGGGGGCGCCTGAGCAGACCGCGGAGTCGGGGGCGCCTGAGCAGACCGCGGAGTCGGGGGCGCCTGAGCAGACCGCGGAGTCGGGGGCGCCTGAGCAGACCGCGGAGTCGGGGGCGCCTGAGCAGACCGCGGAGTCGGGGGCGCCTGAGCAGACCGCGGAGTCGGGGGCGCCTGAGCAGACCGCGGAGTCGGGGGCGCCTGAGCAGACCGCGGAGTCGGGGGCGCCTGAGCAGACCGCGGAGTCGGGGGCGCCTGAGCAGACCGCGGAGTCGGGGGCGCCTGAGCAGACCGCGGAGTCGGGGGCGCCTGAGCAGACCGCGGAGTCGGGGGCGCCTGAGCAGACCGCGGAGTCGGGGGCGCCTGAGCAGACCGCGGAGTCGGGGGGCCTGAGCAGACCGCGGAGTCGGGGGCGCCTGAGCAGACCGCGGAGTCGGGGGCGCCTGAGCAGACCGCGGAGTCGGGGGCGCCTGAGCAGACGCGGAGTCGGGGGCGCCTGAGCAGACCGCGGAGTCGGGGGCGCCTGAGCAGACCGCGGAGTCGGGGCGCCTGAGCAGACCGCGGAGTCGGGGGCGCTGAGCAGACCGCGGAGTCGGGGGCGCCTGAGCAGACCGCGGAGTCGGGGGCGCCTGAGCAGACCGCGGAGTCGGGGGCGCCTGAGCAGACCGCGGAGTCGGGGGCGCCTGAGCAGACCGCGGAGTCGGGGGCGCCTGAGCAGACCGCGGAGTCGGGGGGGCGCCTGAGCAGACCGCGGAGTCGGGGGCGCCTGAGCAGACCGCGGAGTCGGGGGCGCCTGAGCAGACCGCGGAGTCGGGGGCGCCTGAGCAGACCGCGGAGTCGGGGGCGCCTGAGCAGACCGCGGAGTCGGGGGCGCCTGAGCAGACCGCGGAGTCGGGGGCGCCTGACAGACCGCGGAGTCGGGGGCGCCTGAGCAGACCGCGGAGTCGGGGGCGCTGAGCAGACCGCGGAGTCGGGGGCGCCTGAGCAGACCGCGGAGTCGGGGGGCCTGAGCAGACCGCGGAGTCGGGGGCGCCTGAGCAGACCGCGGAGTCGGGGGCGCCTGAGCAGACCGCGGAGTCGGGGGCGCCTGAGCAGACCGCGGAGTCGGGGGCGCCTGAGCAGACCGCGGAGTCGGGGGCGCCTGAGCAGACCGCGGAGTCGGGGGCGCCTG
>WNGS01165638.1:114613-161217 GCA_020271785.1 Procambarus virginalis | reverse complement strand
GGCATGTTGGACAGTAAGTGTTTGCAGGAGGCATGTTGGACAGTAAGTGTTTGCTGGAGGCATGTTGGACAGAAATTGTTTGCTGGGGCAAGAAGGACAGTAAGTGTTTGCTGTAGGCATGTTGAACAGTAAGTGTTTGCTGGAGGAATGCTGGACAGTAGGTGTATGTTGGAGGCATGTTGGACAGTAAGTGTTTGCTGGAGGCATGTTTGACAGTGTTTTCTGGTGGCAAGTTGGACAGTAAGTGTTTGCTGCAGGCATGTTGGACAGTAAGTGTTTGCTGGGGGCATGTTGGAGAGTAAGTGTTTGAAGGAGGCATGTTGGACAGTAAGTGTTTGCTGGGGGCATGTTGGACAGTAAGTGTTTGCAGGAGGCATGTTGGACAGTAAGTGTATGATGTAGGCATTTTGGTCAGTAAGTGTTTGCTGGGGGCATGTTGGACAGTAAGTGTTTGCTGGAGGCATGTTGGATAGTATGTGTTTGCTGGAGGCATGTTGGACAGAAATTGTTTCTGTAGGTATGTTGGACAGTAAATGTTTGTTGGAGGCATGTTGGACAGTAAGTGTTTGCTGGAGGCATGTTGGACAGTACGTGCTTGCTGGGGGCATGTTGGACAGTGTTTGCTGGGGGCATGTTGGACACGAAGTGTTTGCTGGGGGCATGTTAGACAGTAAGTGTTTGCTGAGGCATGTTGGACAGTATGTGTTTGCTGGAGGCATGTTGG
The DNA here is from genome assembly GCA_020271785.1 of Procambarus virginalis. NCBI lineage: Eukaryota > Metazoa > Arthropoda > Malacostraca > Decapoda > Cambaridae > Procambarus > Procambarus virginalis. The sequence goes on along the minus strand of WNGS01165638.1, from coordinate 160,493 downwards.
ACAGTAAGTGTTTGCTGAAGGCATGTTAGACAGAAATTGTTTCTTTAGGTATGTTGGACAGTAAATGTTTGTTGGAGGCATGTTGGACAGTAAGTGTTTGCTGGAGGCGTGTTGGACAGTAAGTGCTTGCTGGGGGCATGTTGGACAGTGTTTGCTGGGGGCATGTTGGACAGAGTTTGCTGGAGGCATGTTGGACAGTAAGTGTTTGCTGGAGGCATGTTGGACAGTAAGTGTTTACTGGGGTCATTTTGGAAAGTAAGTGTTTGCAGGAGGCATGTTGGACAGTAAGTGTTTGCTGGGGGCATGTTGGTCAGTAAGTGTTTGCTGGAAGCCTGTTGGACAGTAAGTGTTCGTTGTCGTCGTGTTGGACAGCAAGTGTTCACTGTCGTCGTGTTGGACAGTAAGTGTTCGCTGTCGTCGTGTTGGAAAGTAAGTGTTTGCTGGAGGCATGTTGGACAGTAAGAGTTTGCTGGGGGCATGATGGACAGTAAATGTTCGCTGTCGTCGTGTTGGATAGTAAGTGTTTGCTGGAAGCCTGTTGGACAGTAAGAGTTTGCTGGGGGCATGATGGACAGTAAGTGTTCGCTATCGTCGTGTTGGACAGTAAGTGTTCGCTGTCGTCGTTTGGACAGTAAGTGTTGGTGGGGGCATGTTGGACAGTAAGTGTTTGCTGGGGGCATGTTGGTCAGTAAGTGTTCGTTATCGTCGTGATGGACAGTAAGTGTTTGCAGGAGGCATGTTTGACAGTGAGTGTTCATTGTCGTCGTGTTGGACAGTAAGTGTTCGCTGTCGTCGTGTTGGACAGTAAGAGTTTGCTGGAGGAATGCTGGACAGTAAGTGTTTGCTGGAGTCATGTTGGACAGTAAGTGTTTGCAGGAGGCATGTTGGACAGTAAGTGTTTGCTGGAGGCATGTTGGACAGTAAGTGTTTGCTTGAGGCATGTTGGACAGTAAGTGTTTGCTGGAGGCATGTTGGACAGTAAGTGTTTGCTGGAGGCATGTTGGACAGTAAGTGTTTGCTGGGGCATGTTGGACAGTAAGTGTTTGCTGGGGGCATGTTGGACAGTAAGTGTTTGCTGGGGGCATGTTGGACAGTAAGTGTTTGCTGGGGGCATGTTGGACAGTAAGTTTTTGCTGGGGGAATGTTGGACAGTAAGTGTTTGCTGGAGGCATGTTGGACAGCAAGTGTTCGCTGTCGTCGTATTGATCAGTAAGTGTTCGTTGTCGTTGTGTTGGACAGTAAGTGTTCGTTGTTGTTGTGTTGGACAGTAAGTGTTCGTTGTCGTTGTGTTGGATAGTAAGTGTTCGTTGTCGTTGTGTTGGACAGTAAGTGTTCGTTGTCGTCGAGTTGGACAGTAAGTGTTCGTTGTTGTTGTGTTGGACAGTAAGTGTTCGTTGTCGTTGTGTTGGACAGTAAGTGTTCGTTGTCGTTGTGTTGGATAGTAAGTGTTCGTTGTCGTTGTGTTGGACAGTAAGTGTTCGTTGTCGTTGTGTTGGACAGTAAGTGTTCGCTGTTGTTGTGTTGGACAGTAAGTGTTCGTTGTCGCTGTGTTGGACAGTAAGTGTTCGCTGTTGTTGTGTTGGACAGTAAGTGTTCGTTGTTGTTGTGTTGGACAGTAAGTGTTCGCTGTTGTTGTGTTGGACAGCAAGTGTTCGCTGTTGTTGTGTTGGACAGTAAGTGTTCGTTGTCGCTGTGTTGGACAGTAAGTGTTCGTTGTCGTTGTGTTGGACAATAAGTGTTCACTGTCGTCGTGTTGGACAGTAAGTGTTCGCTGTCGTCGAGTTGGACAGTAAGTGTTCGTTGTCGTTGTGTTGGACAGTAAGTGTTTCCTGTCGTTGTGTTGGACAGTAAGTGTTCGATGTCGTCGTGTTGGATAGCAAGTGTTCGTTGTCGTCGTGTTGGACAGTAAGTGTTCGCTGTCATCGTTTTGAACATTAAGTGTTCATTGTCGTCTTGTTATAAAGTAAGTGTTCGCTGTCGTCGTGTTGGACATTAAGTGTTCGCTGTCGTTGTGTTGGACAGTAAGTGTTCGCTGTCGTTCTGTTGGACATTAAGTGTTCGCTGTCGTTGTGTTGGACAGTAAGTGTTCGCTGTCGTCGTGTTGGACAGTAAGTGTTCGCTGTCGTTGTGTTGGGCAGTAAGTGTTCGCTGTCGTCGTGTTGGACAGTAAGTGTTCGTTGTCGTCGTGTTGGACAGCAAATGTTCGCTGTCGTTGTGTTGGACCGTAAGTGTTCGCTGTCGATGTGTTGGACAGCAAATGTTCACTGTCGTTGTGTTGGACAGCAAATGTTCGCTGTCGTCGTCATTGGTCAGCAAATGTTTGCTGTCGTCGTCGTCGGACAGCAAGTGTTCGCTGGCATGTATCGTGCCAACAGAGAGGTATCTCCCAACCTACCAGAGACCCCAAAACAGAAAACTGGACAGTTCATCACTTTCTCCAGCCGCCTCTGTTTTCTAGTACGACTATTTTTTGCCTTATGTAACGCCTACGATGGAAATGCGGCGTTGTAGGAGGTCAGGTTGGCCTACCCAATAAATGTGTAAATGCAATATAACCCAATTTTCTGATGCAGCCTACATCCTTTCTCAAGTTAGCGTATACAATGTTGTGACTATACAGTGTTGTAGTTTGTATACAGTCCCTCAGGATGCCTCCCACAACAGTTGACTAACTCCCGGGTACCTACGTACCGTCACTCTTTCTTTACACCACTAAACACGACTACAGGAAGGATTATAACCCTTGAACAAATCCACAAGTGCCGTGACGAGGATTCGAACCTGCGTCCAGGAGCATCCCAGATGCTGCCTTAATCGACTGAGCTACGACATGGTCAAAAGGAGTTAAAACCGAACTTCTACTGAACTTACTGGATCCTGCAGCCTCTCCGAGGCACAAACCAGGGTTTTACACAACTCCCCCCATGCACTCGGGCCGTGACGTATCATCGTCACGGCCCTTGATGATTTGTTCATTTGATGCATCACGCAATTGTGATTTCTGTGTGTAATTATAACCCTTCTTTTATCTCCAAATGTATATTTGCCAGATAATTTTTCACTACAAACAAAACACATATATTATTGTTTACACAAAATCCGCTACTCATTACTTTCCTGAAGTTGTCGTTTATTCGCTACAAAACCTGTGTGTAAATCACGACAATTAACACGTGATGAAAAATGTGATAGTGTCAGACCACGAAGGAAGAATTGAAACAGGAATTTCCTTAAGTACTTTCGCATTTAATAACACATCAGAAGGGTGTTTGAATTTTTCCTTCGAGGTCTGACACCGTCACTACAGAACATGAATGTATTTAAGCGTTGCAATAAATAATGAGAGCAATCATTATATGGATGGCGTAATAAGAGGGGGAGCATTAGCGCCTCTGGTGGTCAGAAGCTTAACTGTATTAGAGGTTGACAGTTTAGATATTATGGTGAAGTAAGGGTAAGTGGCGCGTCTGGGAGTCCCGCTTCATAACGTGTGGCTCATTACTGGACCAGCCGCCGTCTGGGAGTCCCGCTTCATAACGTGTGGCTCATTAGTGGACCAGCCGCCGTCTGGGAGTCCCGCTTCATAACGTGTGGCTCATTAGTGGACCAGCCGCCGTCTGGCGAGGGTCACATTGATTAACAGTGAGCACAATTGACCTGTGTTGCAACCATCACTAATCATTCATAATATAGAAAGGATTGTTCGGGTGTGTACTTCATATTGTCATCCGTTATTATTTTGTATTTTTATGTATTTAGACAAAATGTAGAGATGATTGTCAGGTGGCAGCCATAGGTGTACCCGCTAGTTAAGTCATTAGGGCGCTTGTGGTGGCCTTAATAGACATGCCAGTAGTTAGCCATCAATCTTGAGGTTATCTTGAGATGATTTCGGGGCTTAGTGTCCCAACGGCCCGGTCCTCGACTAGGCCTCCTTTTTGTTACACATCCTCAGGAAGCAGCCCGTAGCAGATCTCTAACACCCAGGTACCTATTTACTGCAAGGTAACAGGGGCATTAGGGTGAAAGAAAGTGCCCATTAGGTTCAGCCTCCACCGGGGATCGAACCCAGAACCTCAGGACTACGAATCCGAAGAGCTGTCCACTCAGCTGTCAGGCCCCTTAAAACAACCCAAAGAGAAATCTTCGTCATATTTTGATGAAAATTTGAATGAAACGAGAAATTTGGGCCACAGATTGTGTGAAGATTGTTCAGATGGGGGAGGGGGATGCAGGTTAGTACGATGAATATGATTCAGAATGATGGCAGGAGAAGGGCTCGTATGATGAATTTACCTAAGGGCCACCATCTACAGTAGCCTCGACGGGGGACAGAACAGCGGCGCCTTGTCAAAGGTCCTGCCCGCCCCCCCCCCCCTTCATTTTATTGAGGATTTGTTTTGTGTATGTTATGAACAAAAGGAATGACTCGGCATTTACGACTTGAGTGGTTAAGCGGGTTCATGGGTAAATAACCCTATGGGGGGAAAACACACCTATTTTGTTACATTGTAGTTTGTTGAGCTTGAAACTAAAATGTCAAATATGACATTTTAGAGAAGTGGTCTGTATTAATAACCTCCAACTTGGTCAGTATTACAAAGTCCTCGGCTGTTATTTATTTATTTATATATCTACAAGTTACATTGGGTTTCTGAGAGTACATGGCATGATGTGTTTACATTCTTGTAAAGCCAGTAGTACGCATAGCGCTTCGGGCAGGTCCTTAACCCTTAAACTGTGCATGGCATATATATATGCCATGAGTAACATGTCCCACCGTGCGCATGGTGTATATATACGCCAAAGGGTGCCAGGCACGATTCAAACGTCCTGTGGTGTAAAGGGGTCACCCACACCGTAGCCAGGGGCGATTGTGAACAGACTCCATCTTGAAAAAAATCTAGAGCAGGCCTCCTTGGTTTCACAGGCCTTAGTGGCCAGACACCATGGCGAGCGCATTACGACCCAGCGTGTGACCTCGCTCAGCGCACAGCGCCGCACAGTCTTTGATCGAAGACGAAATTGCAAATGAATTGTTCAAGGACGTTGACGAATCTGATATTGACGACTCGGATATAGATGAAGATTATACACAGCCTGAAGAAATAGAAACAACGGATAGTGAGGGTGAACATGTTGGTGCCACGAGGGTGAGGATGCCACACGAGTTACCCGCTACTACTCAACACCACTCAACACAACCTCGCGCCCAAGCACGTCGTTCATCTCTTCCATTGGACGTTTATGATATGATCGACGAGTCTGAAACAGGTGAATCTTTCTCAGGTTTTAGTGATGAAGAATCGGAGAATAGTTTTATCCCGGCTGCTAGTGCCAGTACAAGTTTCGCCGCATCAGCTGCCCGCCCAGCCAAGCGCCGCCGCATGGAACAATATGGCGACAATGAGGAACAAATTCCCTCATGTTCCAAATCTTTTTCCTCGTATACCCTTCCTGCCCCTACTGTTACAATGCCTGCTTCAGCTCCTGGTCCCCGGATTCCTCGCCGTGGTGCAGCTAATGGCTCTCGGAAGGCAGCAGGTTTGTTTGTGTGGAGTGATGGGGAAGATTTTGTTCCACAAATTCCCGACTTTGACAACAGAGATGTGGGAATTACAGATCTTTTCCCTGATACTGGTGATGAAATGTGTGAAATGGACTTATTTTCTGCATATTTCGATGAGCCGCTCATGGAACACATTGTTCACGAAACGAACAGACTTGTGGCCGATCTCATTGAAGGTGTGGAAGTATCAGAATTTTCACGACTACAGCGTTGGAAAGAGACAACTGTTAATGAACTGTATGTTTTTCGCAATTTGCATGTTGATGAAACATTGTGTGAAACACGTAATTTCAGATTATTGGGGCAAAAACAACGCTGTTCCAACACCATTGTTCGGGAAATATATGTCCCGAGACAGATTTCTGTTGATCCTACGGTGCCTTCATTTTGCAAATAATGCAGACGAGAGACAGGATGATAGGCTTTGGAGGGTGAGGCACGTGCTAAATGACCTGATTGGAAAGTTCCGAGATTACTACGTACCAGCTCAGAAGCTGGTTATTGATGAATCCCTTGTACTTTTCAAAGGATGTGCTGCCTTCAAGCAGTATATTCCCTCAAAACGTCACCAATTTGAACTGAATTCTTTGTGCTCTGTGACTGTGAATCAGGAATAGTGTTAACCATGATACTTTATTCAGCCACAAATGTAGATATTCCTGCTAATGGCGAACATGGCTTCTCAGGTAGTGTGGTGAAGGCACTGCTTGCACCATATCTGAACAAGGGCCACATATTGTACATAGATAACTATTATACCAGTCCCTTGCTAACGAAATTCTTGCTTGATAATAAGACTGGATTGTGTGGCACAGTAAAGCCAAAACGAAAGGAAATGCCTGTGTTTGACACTGCTATGCAAGTAGGTGATTGCGAGGTAAGAAAATGTGATGCAATGCTTTCAGTGCGGTTGAAAGACAGACGTGAAGTGAACATGTTGACCACCATTCACCCTGGTACAATGGTGGACAGTGGCAAGGTGAACAGAACAACAAAGCAAATAATATATAAGCCAGATTGTGTGATATACTACAACATCAACATGCGTTTAGGGGGCGTCTCAATGGGTGCAGAAAAGTTGTTCAATGTCAACCAATATTTTTTGACTAGTTGTATATGAAAAGGGCTGCAATTGTCCCATGTTTCAGTACTTCAGCGTAAATAGAAAGAGAGTTTTTTTTTTTTTTTCAACGTTTTTTTCACATTTTCAATTCGACACTTCTTCACACACGTTTCAGATATAATTATTCTGTGACCCTTTTCTGACACATTGGCATATAATAAAGGATTGGAAGTAAAAGAATTTCCAAAACATATTTAGTTTTCCTAATACAAATGTTCAAAGTTCCCCCCCAAAATTATGCAAAAATGGCATGTTTATTGCTATTATAAAATCAGTAAATGAACTTAGAGAAACATGGATACTTGCACATGTAGAGAGATGCCATACATTATATACTGTGTAAGATTCATGTAAATTGAATAAAAAATTAAAAAGTTTTGTCAACGTTTGTGTCAATTGAAAAAAAAACAGAAATTAATAAAGTCTAAGGTTCTAAAATCTGTGGCTGAGGTTGACATCAACCAATTTTCTCCAAAATTGGCATCCTTACAGATAGGCTTACGTACAGTAAGGTCTGTAAGTTTGATGCAAATCGCCCAAAAAAAAATGAAAAAAAATTTTTTTGAAAAAAAAAAAAAAAATACTTTTTTTTTTTTTTCTCTTAAATTTTTTTCCAATTAAACTAATTATAATATTTGTTTAATATATGCTATTGTGATAGCAAAGAGTCATAGCTATGATTTCAGTTGACACTTTTGATTCATAATCGATTTTGACCATTTTGGCATAATTTCACAACTACTTCATTATTTTTTTTCTCCCTTCCTATTTATGCTACGATGCTGAAACTTGGACCAGATGAAACACTTTTCATATAGAACTTGTCAAAAAAGTTTGATTGAAATCGAACGAGTTTTCATTTTTTGCATTTTTGAGCCAAACAGGATTGAGACGCCCCCTTAGTTGATAAATGTGACATGATGGTGGGTGCTGTAGAGTGTGTATGGAAAACAGTGAAGTGGACGAAGAAAATGATTTTCCACCTTACTGACGTAACAATGCTGAACAGTTACAATATGTATCTTGTGAAGACGGGTAGAAAACCATATTTCCGTTCGGTTAGTTTTCAAGTTGTGAAACAGTTACTAGGTAACCTCACAGTCTCCAGGACTACTAAATGTGTAATTCTTTTGTAAATAAATGTGCATATCAAGTTATTTTTGTGTTTATATTGAGAAAAACCCAAATACATTGAATATTTCCTGTAAATTATACCATTTTGGTGGGCATACTTGTGACACTAACATGTAAGCGCCTAGTGAGTTTATACCACTTTTATTATAATACAAGAATACTGTAAATAATTCCGCGAAAATAAATTCGCGGCAACTCGGGCCGCCTGAGCAGCCGTGAATGACGGCTGCCTGACGCAGCACCCTTGAGCGCTCACGTTCTGTGACGTCATCGGCCAAGTTGTCGGCTCAATTGTGTCATTGCTATGTACAATAGAATTTTTTTATTATTTCTCCCGTGCTCAGGGGACACAAGTTAACATGTTTAGAAGACACAAAAAAGTATTTGAATTTTTTTTCTTGCGCACAGGGGTGTAAATGTCCTCAGGACCCCTGAGCAGTGGAAGGGTTAATCTAACAAATAATATTAAGTAGGTATATTGTAGCAAAATGTATAGGCTAATCTATCAAAACCAATAAAAAAGTAAACATTTACAGTGTTAGGCCTTCAAAGATTGGTGGTAGTGACAGCTGACCAAGTTCTGGCATGATTGTTGTCGCTGGCTTGAACTTTCTCCAAAGCGGAAAGTCATTTATGTCTTTTTGAAGTGAGGATTGTATATTAGGCTACAGTAGTCCAGATGGGACCACAACAGACTCTCGTATAGGTGAATAATCAATGTTGTTCGTTTAAGTCAAAGATTCGTATAACTATTCTTAAGGATTGTTTTTTATATTTACTATGTTGTTGTTGTTGTTGTTAAAGATTTGCTACCTGGAACAAAGTTCCAAGTAGCACGGGCTATGGTGAGCCCATATATTGACTGTAGGTCCCAGATGTTCAGTGGGTGGTACATCATAACCCCTAGATAATATTGATTTAAATTTACCAGAGGGGCCACCATTTCTCCGTAGTGCCCTCTACGGCAACAGGAAGCCGGAGGCTTGTCAAATGTACCCTTATGGTTCCTGAGGAGTTTGTCTATCTGTATTTTGAGCGCACAAACTGCTGCATTATGGAATTAAAGGTAGTTTGATAATATGCACAACGTGTCTTGTAGCTATCTTTAGGTTATCTTTAGATGATTTCGGGGCTTAGTGTCTCTGCGGCCCGGTCCTCGACCAGGCCTCCACCCCCAGGAAGCAGCCCGTGACAGCTGACTAACTCCCAGGTACCTATTTACTGCTAGATAACTGGGCCATCAGGATGAAAGAAACTCTGCGCATTGTTTCTCGACGGCACCTGGGATCAAACCCACGACCACAGGATCATGCGACCAGTGTTCTGTCCGCTCAGCCACCGGCTTCCCAAGCTAAGCTAGAGGTGGCATGTAATGATTAGCAACAAGTCACTCTAGATTGTTTAGTGTTATAGACTAGGACGATGGAGTGGTCATATCAGGATGACAATTGTGCAGATAAATGGGGAAGATAATTGCAGATGAGGAGTCACAATAACGTGGCAGAAATATGTTGACCAAACCTACACACTAGGCTGTGAAGGGACGACTAGATAATTGTTTATCTAATAGATGGAAGATGTTAATTGTTTCCACCTTGTTTACTCTGCGATATCAAATGGAATCGCCTGTCAATGGTCATTTTGACAATGTAACCACTAGGCTTCTAACGTTGGTTTAGTGCTTATAAACCATGTGGGGGAAAACCTGACTCCAATAACTAATAATTAAGTATATATATACTTCGATAGCAATGAAGGACAACCACTATTTGAGAAAAAGTGGAAAACAAAAGAGACAACGGTAAAACTGATCCCAAGAACTAGTGTCCTATGGATCTTAGTAAGACTGTAATTCTTATATAAATGGAGTCAAATTAACTTACACAAAATTGGGGGGTTACATGCTAAAAGAAGAATACATCCTTAGCAATATTCTGGTGCTCGTTCTTCACCAGAGTAAATAAAACATGAAAGTAAATAAGCTTGATTATAGTATTGGAGGTAAATGCACCTCAATATACTACTGAAATGTTGAACAGCATCAATAAATCAATGGGATAGTGTAATTGATCTCTTTAAGAGATCACTACTGTAACTACAAAGTTATTGCTACAGATAAAAAAAGGGACAGCTTAGCTGTAAATCTAGTGAGGTGTAATCAGTTGCTACGCTCCACCGACGGCGTGTTGCATAGGGCAAATTGTTGCACATGAAGGTGGGGAAGCCTAGTACCTCGGTTAGCGTCACCTTGGTACTGAAAGGCAATTACATTGTAGAAATCTTCTACATAATAAGTAACTACAAATACATCCTAAATTATGAGGACAGTAGTGGAAATTATCAGCTAATATCTGAACAATTTATATTCAAGCACTGTGAATTCTCTTTGGAGAAAATAATTAAATAATCATCTATTTAGATGGTAAATTTACTAAGGACACGTACGGGATTTTGTTATTTTGCATTCGGCCTAACAACTGCTAGTCTAAATGTTAACTGTGGTCACATGATAACAAACAGGTAAAGCTAGCTGCCGAGCCGCGTGTCCGTTGATGTGGAGACTTGAGCAATTCTTCGTCCTCCAGCTGCTGCTTGAAAGGCGTTAACTTTGGAATTGCAGATATACTAGTCTGGGACACGGCTAAATTATGCCAGATAACGTGGCACCGCTCTACTGGTCGTGGGAGCGAAATAAATAGGATTAAAACATAGCTCTGCTACAAGCTGTCAATGGCGTCCACGTCGTGCTCTCTCGTTCTCGTGTCTGGTGACGCTCTCCCGTCTTCCTCCTATTCCTTATTGCGCATGCGCAATAAGGAATAGGAGGAAGACGGGAGAGTTTATGTATGTCTGTATTTATTTTATGATCCGCTAGCCTAATACCGCTGCGTTTAAGAAATTTGACTGTTTGAGCAAGACCTGTAACATGTAAATCTGAGGGGATCTTGTCAACGACTATGGCTTGAATTGGGCTGGTGCAGCCTCCTAAACGTACCAAGACTTTAACAACCTGGCAGTCACGAGGTCCACTATTGGTTAGGAATCCAGAGATATTCAAATTCACTCGAGCAATAGGCTTCAGTTTCAACTGATCAACTAGCTGTTTAGAAATAAAGGTTTTCTGCGAACCTTGGTCAAAGAAACCACGAGTGGAAATTCTAGATCCCTTGGTAATTAATTTTAATTGAGCTGTTGGTAACGTAGTTGTGTTATTCGACTCTGTTGCAAGTACACTTATGTCTTGATGCACCTTGCAATACTGTACAGAAGTAAATTTTGCAATTTTCTTATGAGGATTGGTTTATCTTGACTGATCACTATCACACAAGGAGTAATGGTGTCTACCCTTGTGGCACTTGTTCACATACGTAAGGAGACAGTACAGCTATTGGGGTTCATGAGGACCCGTGCACCTTGTGCATCTGTGTAACTCTTGCAAACGATGAATTCGGGTGTTATGGTCTGGAAAAGTTACACTTATAAGTAATATGTTCATTATTGCAGAACAAACACTTCTTCACTGTAGGAGAAGTCGTAGGAGTGGTGTTCACTACAGGGTTTTTAGGGTTCGCTGTGTATGTACCTACATTTCCAGATTTCCATTTCGGAGATGATTTATTGAAATCTGGTTTTACTACAGTAGTTGCAGTACGTTGGGGTTTATGATGAGAGTTAGTAGAGAAGTTTGAAACACACTTCCCATCTTGGTTGGCTCTTTGTCTTTCGACTAGGGTATGTAAACCTTCTGTAATTTCATTCATGGTCAGAGAGGTTTTATTGTACATAGTACACAATTTATCTAAAGTTTCTCTTGCTAATTTGCGCCTTACAACTACTTTTGTCATCCATTCAGCAGTCTGAATTTGGACTTTAAGGCTTATGCCTTGAGTAAAGATTCTAGCTCTAGTTTAAAGTTTGGAGAGAATCTGTAGAATTATTAGCAGATGGTAATCCAGCAATTTTTGAACTAAGATAGTAATAGTTCTTTCCTTGTTATCGTAGTTGCTCTTAAGCAATTGAACAGCTAGGTCGTAACCATCACTGGTCAGTGTTATGTTAGAGATTACCTTCAAGGCTTCATTTCTTAACAAGCCTTGTAAATAAGTGAACTGGTTGTTTGAGGGATGTTAGTTTTAGAGTCTACTGCATCCACGAATTTACTCCAGAAACCATCTCAACTCTCATTCTCGTTATCAGAGAATGTGGGTATATTGATCAGAGGTAATTTGACATCAGGATCTGAATGTGCAGTAGAGGTTGTTGTTAATTTGTTTTTTAGCAATTTGCTTTTTAAAGGGTTGAAGTTTAACCTGTACATCATCTTCGTACTGGGCTAAATCATTTACAATGTCCTCAAGTTCAGTTTCACTTACTGAGGTTTTGTAAAGTTCTGTCAAGTACAGATTCATATGCTGTTTAATATGCTCGAATTTACCTTCAGCAACTTGAAGTAAGTCCTCTAATTCAATGTAGTCAACAGGTGACTGTTGTGACAGATTTTGATGTCGGGAAACCGACACACAAATAGTATAGTCTTCCCTTAACAGTATCCTCTTAAAATTAGAGAATGGGAGACTCCGTGACGTCATCGACGTCGCCGCAGTATTTACATTATTAAACCACTGTTCATACACAGTTTAATGTCTAAATTGAATAAAAAAGTGTTCAATAAGACTGAATATAATTATTAACACCAAAATATAGCTTGATTCCCTTGTTAACGTAAATTTAACTTAGAAGTGGAAAAAATATTGGAACAACTAGGGAGGCTGAGCGTCTCTTACAGACGCCACGCTCACACGAAAACAATAACAAACGCAGCCTTACGCTGCACATGGCTCCAGAGTTGGTTTAACACCTAGACACCTATTTACGTGTCAATAACCAACAACACAGCCTATCAACATCACAGCAACGAACGTATCCGTCTTACCAAGTATTTGTATATTATAATAGTGCACTCTTTAATATCAAAGGGTATTGGCGGTTATGATATATGAACAACACCAACACCATGTACGTGTAACCCATTTTTACAGCCCTCACATACCATGTTATACCTGTATAGATATGTTCAGGGAACAGATATTAACTCTTTGCATCCCATACAGGTAAAATTGTGACTTGGAACAGCAAGTAGCTGAGCAGTAGAACTATGTACATGTACCTAGCTGTTGCCAGCCTTGAAGGCCTCCACAGCCGCCATTGGCACCATGAGGCACAGGGCCACACCCACATAGATGCTAACATGACACAGCCTTAGCGGGCCCTTACTACAGGCTCAGATAAGGCCATTCTAGTTATTGTAGTAGTAGTATTCATAACTAGTAATAATTATTGAAATAATAGTAGATTAGACCACCATATGTGGTATGATAAAATAATATAATAATTAAACTTAGGTAAACAATTTGTAGTTTAAGAAGGAGCCATTACAAAGTGGTTTAAGCTACAAATTGTCCCCCCCAATTTGTGTGAGATTAATTTCAGGCAGTTTTAACAAGTACATACAGTCCACTCAATTTCTTACCTACTAAGAAAAAAATAAGATAAACTTTAATTTACTGAAGTCAATTAAAAGAAGATATACTGCCTGGAGTTTTTACCACATTTGACACTTGGTAATCTGTCGGGTCAAATGACCTTTCAGACCGATAAGGGTCCTTTTTATTTTGTCAGCCGTTTCCATCTTGCTGGGTAAGGGCTGGTCTGATAGTAAATAGTTGTTACTGATGTAACTGGGATATTGGCTCATTCAGTGGAGCTCAATATCAATATAATAGCCTAATGTATTTGAATAAACTATACTACCTCGTTTAGAGGTTAATTTACCTACCTAACAATAGATAGCTAATATTTTGAGTAGTACTCGAATGCCACTATTGGATTTTCGTCCAGTTAGCTCATCAATTATCACCATTCGATCCAACAGTGAACATTCGGCAGTACTCAAAAAAAATAATACACGAAATAATATGTTAAAAGCACAAAAAGAGTTTTGGCGATCCCACCCCAAATCAGGGTCAGCACAATCTAAATAATATGTATGTACACCAGTACTGTCTAGTACAGTACTTGCTAAATGATTCCTATTTAGGAATGACTAAATGGTTTAGGCTGCATTTGTACAAACATTAGTACAATTACAGTCTAAATATCCTACCTCATCAAAGGTTGGCATATATGCAATGGTGCAGTAATATAGATATATGGTGCTATGTTTTTGAATTTTTTTGTTTTGATATATATGTTTGTGCTTAGAAACACAAGTGAAAATTTATAAATATATAACACTAAGGTTACTTTATACATAAGTATTACAAGAAATGTTGATAATAATAAATGAGTTTTAGGCTGTAATATGGGCAGTCTGCTGACAGTCGTAAATAATAGAATATAATGGTAAATAGCCTAATAATATTAACACACTAGTTGGTGTTAGTAAACGGTTAATTATATGGGGCCAGTAATTTGGGTGAATATACTGGACCTTAAATGATTAATGGTATATGAATCTAGGTTCGAAGGACCGAAATTTTCCGAGAACCTGTATATTTAGCATTGATCTATCCGGTTCGTTAAGGACCAAAATATTGTGGGGGAAAACCTGACTCCAATAACTAATAATTAAATATATATATACTTCGATAGCAATGAAGGACAACCACTTTTTGAGAAAAAGTGGAAAACAAAAGAGACAATGGTAAAACTGATCCCAAGAACTAGTGTCTTATGAATCTTAGTAAGACTGTAATTCTTATATAAATGGAGTCAAATTAACTTAAACAAAACTGGGGGGTTACATGCTAAAAGATAAATACATCCCTAACATTATTCTGGTGCTGGTTCTTCACCAGAGTAAATAAAATATGATAGAAAAAAAGGTTGATTATAGTATAAATTTGAGGTAAATGCACCTCAATATACTACTGAAATGTTGAACAGCATCAATAAATCAATGGGTTAGTGTAATTGATCTCTTTGAGAGATCACTACTGTAACTACAAAGTTATTGCTACAGATAAAAAAAGGGACAGCTTAGCTGTAAATCTAGTGAGGTGTAATCAGTTGCTACGCTCCACCGACGACGTGTTGCATAGGGCAAATTGTTGCACATGAAGGTGGGGGAAGCCTAGCACCTCGGTTAGCGTCACCTTGGTACTGAAAGGCAATTACATTGTAGAAATCTTCTGCATAATAAGTAACTACAAATACATCCTAAATTATGAGGACAGTAGTGGAAATTATCAGCTAATATCTGAACAATTTATATTCAAGCACTGTGAATTCTCTTTGGAGAAAATAATTAAATAATCATCTATTTAGATGGTGAATTTACTAAGGACACGTACGGGATTTTGTTATTTTGCATTCGGCCTAACGACTGCTAGTCTAAATGTTAACTGTGGCCACATGATAACAAACAGGTAAACCTAGCTGCCGAGCCGCGTGTCCGTTGATGTGGAGAAATTCTTCGTCCTCCAGCTGCTGCTTGAAAAGGTGTTAACTTTGGAATTGCAGATATGCTAGTCTGGGACACGGCTAAATTATGCCAGATAACATGGCACCGCTCTACTGGTCGTGGGAGCAAAATAAGTAGGATCAAAACATAGCTCTGCTACAAGCTGTCAATGGCGTCCACGTCATGCTCCCTCGTGTCTGGTGACGCTCTCCCGTCTTCCTCCTATTCCTTATTGCGCATGCGCGGCTCTCGCGAGATATTTCGAGCGTATATGGATATGTATATATTGCAATTGACTAAGGAAGGAAGAGGTAATAACGAGTATTAATATCACATTAAATTCTTCTGTGATAAAATAGAATTTCTCATAACATAAATTGGCTTATTAAAGTTGTGCAGCTAATCGAGGAAATTAAAGTAAAATCATTTACATTAAAGTAATTTCCTCTAGAATGTTTAATGTCAACTAAATAAGGGAGTTCCAGTAAGGAGTAGTATACTACGAAATTAAACTTATTAGTAAGTAACTATTTTTAGTAAAGAAAATGATAAACTAGATTCTTATTATAAATCCAACTAAATGTGGAGAAAATTCATGTTACTGCCTGTCATTCCTCACGTCTTCACTCTGACTAGGAAGAATCTGGCAATAAGTTTTAAATAAATCATGATAATGATTAAATCTACAAGTTAGTAATTTTAGTAACTACTTGTGGTTAATACAAAGGTTGCATAAAATGCAAAGATGTATAAAACTGTTGGTTATTTCCAACAGACCATATACTGTACTTGAGTTGGTTTAAGCATGTTGCTTTTATAATTTAAGCCAATGGACAGCTAAATAAAATACTAATAAACAGTACTTTTAACTAAAGTTAGCTAAAGGTTTGCTTTACTGGAAGACCTTAATTAACAAGATAATTTGACTATGTAACTCTGAAAGAACATTGATGCTTAACCATAGCCTCATGCGTCCATGACAAAAATTTTTGTATTCCTTTAGGCTATTGCAGTCTTATCAGTCATGCCTACTCGCTATTTTTGATACAATCTGTAATTAATCTTCATTGCAATTTCATCTTTCCCAGTGATTGTTTCAATTCTTTAAATTCATAATTGTATTTTGGTACTCGATTGTATATGAAATAAACTTTTTATACTTGCCCTGGTGCTACATAGCTTTCCCGGTTTGGTGCCTTTTTTTTATAATTACTTACTTATACTTGCCCTTATTGAATGTAAAAAAATATTTTTTCAGGAGCGTGGCAAGTATGGACAAGTGTTGGATCAGATGATTCAAGGTAAAGTGCTTATTTAACAACTAGTTCTGGGGATTGGTGGGTGAAACTAAATTGGTGTAGACAACTTCCCACTCTTGTTAGCAAGCTGAGAGGTGACAAGGTTAAGTTTAACAGTGTTACAGTATCAACACCGTTGCTGGAGTGTAGAGTAGCAAATTCAGTTCCATCTATGGACCTGCATTCCAACTCCCTGGTATGGGGATGCAACACAGACAACGCCATCTGTTGGTGGCGTATGGTCGGTGAAAGGCTCCTGTTTGAAACCTCAGTTAGATAAGGTCGATGATGATGACCACTTGTGGGTAGCTTAACGATGTCAGTGCCATCTAGGTTGTGAAAGCAATTACAATTTCAATTCCCCGGTGGAAGGGCGTTATCCTAAGGTCACCCAGTATACCGTCGGTCTAGCTAATGACGTTTCATGTCTCAGAGGTGACGTAAGGAGGTGATTGTGCTGGAGAGAGCAATTCACCTGGGCAGTACAGAACTCCTGACTTGGTCCTGTGAGAGAACAAAGTGGCTGCCGTTGGAAGTAGTAGTGTGTTAGCTGTTGGATTTATACAGTGTTGTATGGACCGATGTACCCGGGATTTGACCAAGAAGAGACGATAGTAGTGCGTTTGTTGAGAAGTGCTGCTACCCAGCAAACACAGAACGTTTGTGGACGTTTTTAAATGGTGCCACAAATGTAATACTGTAACATTTGACATAAATACGTATTTCTGACTTCCTTAAAACCATTAGATATAACTAAAAACATATATTCTTAAGACACAGGTTTAAAGAGACACAGAGTAAGAGTGACTGAGAGTGAGTAAGAGTGAGATCTCACTCACTCACTCTTACACACTGTCACTCTTACACACTGTCACTCTTACTCCCAGTCACTCTTACTTTCACTTTTATTGTCACTCTTACTCTGTCACTCTTACTCTCACTCACTATTACTCTCACTCACTCTTACTCTCACTCACTCTTACTCTCACTCACTCTTACTCACTTGTACTCTCACTCACTCTTACTCTTACTCACTTGTACTCTCACTCACTCTTACTCACTGTCACTCTTACCCACTCTTACTCACTCTCTCACTCTTACTCAATCTTACTCTCATTCACTCTTGCTCACTCTCTCACTCTTTCTCACTCTTACTCAATCTTACTCTCATTCACTCTTACTCAATCTTACTCTCATTCACTCCTACTCACTCTGTCACTCTCACTCTTACTCACTTGAGTGAGTGAGAGTAAGAGTGTGAGAGTAGAGAGTGAGTGAGAGTAGGAGTGAGTATGAGAGTAGGAGTGAGTATGAGAGTAGGAGTGAGTATGAGAGTAGGAGTGAGTATGAGAGTAGGAGTGAGTATGAGAGTAGGAGTGAGTATGAGAGTAGGATATGTTCCTTAATGGAGCCCTGTTGCTTATGCATCGTTAATCGCCTGGAAAGAGACGTTGTTTTCTTGCCTATATACTGAGTTCTTTCAGGCTTACAGTCCCCAAGTGAGCATTTGAAGGCATAGACGACATTGGTCTCTTTCAAAGCATTCTGCTTTGTGTCTGGAGAGTTTCTCATGAGTAGCTTGGCAGTTTTCTTGGTTTTATAGTAAATCGTCAATTGTATTTTCTGATTTTTGTCTGTAGGGATAACGTTTCTATGATGTCTTATGATGTCTTCAATGAAACCATTGGAGAAGCCGTTGTTGACTAGGACCTTCCTTACCCTACAGAGTTCTTCGTCAACTTGCTTCCATCCTGAGCTGTGGCTGAGAGCATGGTCGACATAAGCGTTAACAACATTCCTCTTGTACCTGTCTGGGCAGTCACTGTTGGAATTGAGGCACATTCCTATGTTTGTTTCCTTAGTGTAGACTGCAGTGTTGAAACCTCCGCTCCTTTCCATGACTGTTACAACTAGAAAGGGCAGTTTCCCATCCTTCTCCGTCTCGTAAGTGAAACGCAACACAGAATTCCGCTCAAATGCCTCCTTCAGCTCCTGCAGATATGAAGCATATGAAGTCTGTCTGAAACATGTTCCTTTGAGGAAAGCCAGAAAGAGGTTCAATGTAGAAAGAGAATGCAGGCGACATTACAAAAGGAGCCCCTCCGTGGTGCCTCCTTGCCGTGGTGAGGGGCTCACGTACACCTCCCTGGGACCGGTGCGGGTTGCCTGTGCCCCCTCTTTGTGTGGTGTACGTGCTGAAGGGCACCATGTAGGGGCCTTGTGAGCCATCGGACCACCCGCTGGAGGGGTCGCCTGTGAGAGGCCGCCCTGAGTGGATGGTTGGGTGTCCAGGCTAGGGCGATAGGGGGACTGGGGTCTTAGCACCAGTGTGGGAGAATGAACGAAGTAGTAGGACTCCCCTGTTGAAATGGGGAGCACCGCTGGGGACGACACACCCTTCCTGCACTGGCCCGCGCTCGGCCTCCCTGGCTGCCCTGGTAGGTGGTATCCCTTGGTTCCGGGTCCCATCCCTTTTATTGGTTTGCTATATGGATGACAACTTGACTACTCCTAACCAGACTCATGGGGTGGGCGACCAGGCTCCTGAGTCGGACCGTCCTGGAAGACCGGGATCTGTCACCTCCGCTACAGAGCCCGGTTTAGGCCCAGACCGGACTCTTCCTCCCTGCTCCCCTCCCTCCTCTGTGGTTGGGTCGACCTGTTCAGGTCTCGAAGAACGCTTGGTTGAATGCCAGTGTGGGCACTGTTCTCCTCCCGCACCATGTTGCGACCGGTGTTAGGGATCTCAGGGACTGCCACGAGGATATCAAGCATGTCCTCGAGGCCCAGGGTCATTCTGTCCTCCAGGTGGATACATTTACTCGTCCCCCTCATGGTCATCGCCGTCTGCCTCTTCGGGTTGTGAAGGTTACCTTTGATGGTAGGACCCTTCCATCCTCTGTCATTCTTGCTGGTGCCAGGTGCTCCGTTCAGGAGTATATTCCATCTCCTCGGCTCTGCAGTAAGTGCTGGAAGTTTGGGCATGGTACCCTCAGATGCTCTAGTCCTGTCTCTCTCTGTCCCCTGTGTGGAAGCGAGGGTCACTCTAAGTTGGAGTGCACTTCTCCCCAGGCCCACTGCCTCAATTGCAGTGAGGCACACCCTACCTTCTCCCGTGCGTGTATTTGTTACAAACTTGAGGCGGCTGTCCTCAACTTGAAGCACCGGGACCATTTGTCTTTTCCTGAGGCTCGGCGCCAAGTTCATCGTCTCCCCTCTTTTGCTGGTATCTCCTATGCTCGAGTGGTGCGCTCTTCCTCTCCTCGTCCTTCCCGCCTTCCTCAGTCTCACAACCGTTTCCGAGCCTTAGACCCAGACACGCCCACCACCACCTCCCCTGTTTCCCTCTGTTCTGTCCCGAAGGGTCCTCCTCCTGGTTCTCTGTCTAGGGCTCCCCTTCTTTTTACCCAGTCTGTCACGTCTCCTGTGTCTTCTATTTCCTCTCCTTCTAGTCCTCCTTCCCGTCTTTCTCCTCCGTCTCTTGACTCTCCTCGCCGCCTGACTGTGCGGGCCGACGTCCATCGCTCTCCTGATGGTTGTGTTGTTCCCTCTCGCTCTTCTTCTCCTATCGAGACTCTGGAGTCTGTTGCCCAGTACGTTGCTGCTGGGACGCCTGTTTCTTTGAGTCAGAAGTGGAAACCTCGCTCCTCTCCTTCCTCCTCCCCTGTCGGTAAGAAAGCTTTGCTTTCTTCTTCGCCCCCTATCTCTGATTCTATCGTTCCTTCCCTTCCCGCTTCGGTGGTGGTGCCCCTGTTCCTTCTGTGGGGGTTTCTTTAGCCCCCACTTCCATCTCGGTTACTGCCCTTGCTGAGGTGCGCTCCCCTCTTTCTGCCCCCCCTCTTCCCCTTCCTTCTCCTCCAGACCCTGCTCGTCCACCTCTGGTCCGTCCTCCCACTTCTTGCCCTCCTTCTTAACTCAGTTTACCCATGCCCCCTAACCCTGACTTCGCTGACCCTGATCCTGACTGTGCTTTTTTAGCGTGCTGTGTTCCTTCTTCACCTTTGTTTCTTTGCTCTCTGTTGCTCTCCTCTCTCTCTTTGGTAATGTCTTTTCTTCAGTGGAACATCCGTGGATTTTACGCCAATTTCCTTGACCTTCAACTTCTCATTTCACAGTTTTCGCCCCTTTGTGTCTGTCTCCAGGAGCCGATGCTTGGTTCTCGTTCTGGTCGCTTCCGTGGCTATTCTTTTCTCTCCCCTCCCGCAGCGACAGGTACATAATTCTTCTGCTCTCTTGATTAGTTCCGATGTTCCCTTTGTCCCCTTACTTTTTTCCTCGCCTCTCCACTGTTCTGCCGCCCGTGTCTTTGTGCGTAGATGGTACACGGTTTGTTCCATTTATCTTCCCCCCACTGTCCCACTTTCTCCTCCCAATCTTAAACACATCCTAGACTCCTTGCCGGAGCCTGTGCTCCTGCTGGGTGATTTCAATTGTCGTCATGCCCTTTGGGTTGATGTGGTGACAAACACCCGGGGTCGTCTCCTTGGACCTTTCATCCTCTCTTCTTCCCTGTCTCTTCTTAATTCTGGTGAGCCCACTCATTTGGACTCTCGGACTCGCTCTCTTTCTTGTCTCGATCTTTCTCTGTGCTCGTCATCCCTTTCCTTAGATTTCGGGTGGCGAGTCCTTGATGACCTCCATGGCAGTGACCATTTTTCTATCCTTGTCACTTTTTTCTCCTTTCGCCCTCCTCTCTCCTTCCCTTGGTGGCGGTTTGCCGAGGCTGACTGTTGCCTTTTTACTCTCCGTGCTACTATTTCCGACCTCTCTGTTTTACCTCTCCCTCGCACCCTCCTTTTTCATGACACTGTCTTTGACGCTGCCCTCCACACTATTCCTCGCTCTTCCTCTCGGGGAACGCGGAAGTGCGTTCCCTGGTGGAGTTTGGACTGTGCTCGGGCTATACGCTGTAAGCGTGCAGCCTGGAAGTGACATCGCCGTCGGCAGACGGTTGAGTCTTTTCTTTTGTTTCGGAAGGTGAGTGCGGTGGCCTGTAGGACCATCCGTGCGGCTAAACATGCTTGCTGGGCGACTTATGTCTCCACTGTTACTTCCAAAACTCCTCTTCCGCTGGTCTGGAAGCGTATCCGCAAAATTGCGGGTAAGTTTGTTCCCGATGTCTCACCGGTCCTTCGCCTCCATGATGCTCTTGTGGCGGACCAGTTGCAGGTTGCGACCGAACTGGGTTCCCATTTCTCCTCTGTTAGTTCTGGTTCTCATCTCCCCCAATCCTTCCTTCTTCGCAAGCCTCTCCTTGAGTCTCGTCCTTTAAATTTCTGTACTTTTCTTCACCTTCCCAATAATGATCCCTTCTCTCTCTCTGAACTTCAATCTGCCCTAGCCCTTTGTGGTTCTACGGCAGCGGGCTCTGATGGCATTCATTATGAAATGCTTCGCCATCTCCCTCCGTGCACGTCTCAGTATTTACTGAGTCTGTACAATCGGGTCTTGGAGTCGTCGTCAGTCCCTGCAAACTGGCTCGATGCTGTTGTCCTTCCTGTTCGGAAACCAGGGTCTCTCGGGTCATCCCCCAAGGACTTCCGCCTTATTGCCCTCACGAGTTGTGTCTGCAAGCTCTTTGAACTTATGGTTAATGTTCGTTTGATGTGGTTCTTAGAACATTATAACCACCTCTTTCCTTCTCAATTTGGTTTTCGCAAGTGCCGCAGCACAACGGATGTCCTGGTGAACTTGGAGGTCTATATTCGTACTGCTTTTACTGCGAAGACCTCCGTTGTTGCCGTCCTTTTTGACCTGGAAAAGGCTTACGACACTACCTGGCGGTATCATATTTTGTCTCAACTTCGTTCTTTTGGCCTTCGTGGGAACCTCCCTCTCTTCCTCCAGAGCTTCCTCTCTCGTCGTTCCTTTCGTGTGCGGCTCTCTCTGCCCCTTTTTGGCAGTATGAGGGTGTACCCCAGGGTAGTGTTCTGAGCACTACTCTTTTTCTAGTTGCCCTCAACGGTCTTCTTTCTTCTCTTCCTTCTGGCGTCTTCTCTGGTCTCTATGTTGATGATCTTACCCTTTGCTGTCGGGGTGATGATTCGCCTCTCCTTCAACGGCGGCTTCAACTTGCGATTGATGCCGTGTCGTCTTGGGGCCACCGATCATGGCTTCAGGTTCTCTGCATCTAAGACTTGTGCTATGACTTTTACTCGGAAGCATGTCGTTCTTCGTCCCTCTTTGTCGCTTTGTGGTCATCCCATTGTGTACAGGGATTCCGCAAAGCTCTTGGGGTTAGTCTTTGACACTCGTTTGTCTTGGTCAGCCCATATCTCTTACCTCCGAGTTGAGTGCTCTAAGGCCCTTAACCTACTTAAGGTTTTGTCCCATACTTCCTGGAGAGCGGATAGACGCACGCTCCTATATTTGCACTCCTCTCTCGTCCTGTCTAAACTCGATTATGGTTGCCCTGCTTACTCTTCTGCTTCTCCTTCTACTCTTCGCCGTCTTGATGCTTTGGACCATACTGGGTTGCGTCTCAGCTCTGGTGCCTTTCGTTCGACTCCCGCCCTCAGTTTGTATGTTGACACTGGCTTTCTCTCTCTGCAGGACCGCCGTGATCGCTACTTTCTTCGCTATCTTGCGCGGTCCTTACAGCATCCTTCCTCTCGCCTCTGTCGTGCTTTGACTTTTCCTCCTCCTGTAGCTCCTGTTCTTCTTCATCGTCTCCCACTTTCTGTCTGGTTATCTCGCTTGCAGGATTCTCTTTCTGTTCATCTTTCTAATGTTTCTCCTCATATTGTTCCATGGAGTGATTGTATACAAAATGAGGTCAATGGGTATAACTGGTAAGGTAGGACGCTGGATACTCAATTTCCTGTCGAACAGAACACAAAGAGTAACAGTCAATCAAAGTAAAATCGAATCTGAGCGCAGTTAAAAGCTCTGTACCTCAAGGTACAGCCCTTGTACCACTGCTGTTCCATATTCTGATATCAGATATAGACCAAAAACACAAATCACAGCTTCGTGTCATCCTTTGCAGATGATACAAAAATTAGCATGAAAATTACCTCTGCTGAAGACATTGATAAACTCCAAACAGATATTAACAAAGTTTTCGTTTGGACAGCAGAAAATAACATGATGTTTAACGGTGATAAATTCCAGGTACTCAGATACGGCAGAAATGTGGATCTTAATCATAATACAGGGTACAAAACACAATCGAATCTGCCCATAGTAGGAAAGCAGCATGTCAAGGATTTGGGAATAATGATGTCCGACGACCTAACGTTTAAGGAGCATAACCAAGCAAGTATTGCGTCAGCCAGAAAAATGATAAGATGGATTACGAGAACCTTCAAGCCCAGAGATCCCATCACAATGGTTGTACTCTTCAAATCACTTGTGTTGTCCCATCTTGAGTACTGCTCAGTACTCACTTTCCCCTTCAGAGCAGGAGAGATTGCTGAAATTGAGGGAATACAGAGAACATATACGGCACGCATAGACGAGATAAAGCACCTAAATTATTGGGATCGACTCAAAGCTCTCCAAATGTACTCACTAGAAAGGAGACGAGAGAGATACCAAATAATATACATATGGAAAATATTGGAGGGACAGGTCCCAAATCTGCACAGTAAAATAACAATGAAGAGCAGAGGTGCCATGGGCACAATCAGAGAACACTGTATGAACTTCAGAGGTCCACGGTTGTTCAACGTCCTACCAGGGAGTACCAGAAATATTAAAGGAACAACCGTGGACATCTTCAAGTGGAAACTACATGAGATTCAAGAGTTTCACTGTCAAGAGACGGTAGTGGGCAGCTGGGAGTGCCCGCCGCACCAAGCAACAGTGGTAAACAGGGTACAGTTGGTCGGCCAGGGAGTGTCTTAACTATGTTTCCTTCAAGGAGTGCCGGACCAACCAGGCTGTGGTGGGTATGTGGGCCTGTGGGCCGCTCCAAGCAACAGCCTGGTGGACCAAACTTTCACAAGTCAAGTCTGGCCTCATGCCGGGCTTGGGGAGTAGAAAAACTCCCAGAACCCCATCAACCAGTTGCTGGTGTTGTTGCGAACTTGTTGCAACCAGTGGTTGGAGGCGTTTGTTTGGGTTTGGGTTTAAACTGTTAGTAGATAGTGGTATGGGAATGGATATGGCGGAAGGAGGTAATAAAAGTATGTGTTTGTGGGAGAAACAAATTGGCAAAATGATCAGGAAGAGAAGGGTCTCAAAATAACAATACACTTAGGGTATATTACACCAGCAGCAGAAGTCTAAGAAACAAAATAAACGATTTAAATGCTCTTGTCTACACAGAAAAAAATAGATATTATTGCACTTACCGAAACGTGGATGAATGTAGAAAACAGAGAACGATTAGTCGAATATCAAATAGATGGATTTATACTATTTCAAACAAATAGATATATTAGACGAGGAGGGGGAGTAGCCATATACGTTAGGGAAAATTTGAAATGTAGTCTCAAAGAAGGAATCAAAACTGAGCCACATACAGAAACTATTTGGACAGAATTACACGAAAGAACAAATAATCTTATAATAGGTGTTATATATAGGCCACCAAACTCAAACAGGATGGAAGCAAAGCACCTCTACAGGATTGGATTGTGAGGATTGTGATGTTGTGTACCTTGACTTTAGCAAAGCTTTTGATACAGTGTCACATGAAAGACTGATAAAAAATAAAGGCTCATGGCATTGGGGGTGCTATATTAAGTTGGATTAGGGCATGGTTATTCCAAAGGAAACAGAGAGTTAGTAGCTTAAATTGCATTCACTGGAAAGGCGAAGAGTTAGGGGTGACATGAGAGGTTTACAAGTGGATGAATGGACACAATAAAGGGGGATATTAATAGGGTACTAAAAGTATCAACACAAGACAGAACACGAAACAATTGGTATAAATTAGATAAATTTTGATTTAGGAATGACTTGGGTAAATACTGGTTCAGAAACAGGATTGTTGATTTGTGGAACCAATTACCGTGTAACGTGGTGGAGGTGGGGTCCCTCGATTTTTTCAAGTGCGAGTTGGATGTGGATGAATGTGGGTTGGACATGTATATGAGTGGTATATGGTATATGAGTGGTTCAACAAAAATGCCTTTGATAAAAACGTGTATAGAATGCAACATGAAGGTAGATTACCAACAGAGCTTTCACTGCTAATTCTATTCAGCAGCCATACACAAAAAATGTGCCAACATGACTAATAATTCAAGGAGAAATTGTCCCAGTGACCACTTTGTGTTCTGGCTTTGAAAAAAGGATGATGTAACTCTTTTGCAATTTCTGCATAGCAATTTCTAATGTCTTCAAACAAACTATACAATACACCAAGGTACAACCAGATGCGGCACAGAACTCGGTGGCAGCGGCGCAGTGCGGGGCCCCCTGAGGAGTGCAGGGAGTCGGGGCCCCCTGAGCAGTGCGGGGAGTCGGGGCCCCCTGAGCAGTGCGGGGAGTCGGGGCCCCTGAGCAGAGTCGGGGGCCCTGAGAGTGCGGGGAGTCGGGGCGCCTGAGCAGACCGCGGAGTCGGGGGCGCCCGAGCAGACCGCGGAGTCGGGGGCGCCTGAGCAGACTGCAGTCGGAGGCATCTGAGCAGACCACAGAGTTGGGGACGCCTGAGCAGAGCGCGGTGTCGCGGGCACCGGAGCAAAGCGGTGTCGCGGGCACCGGAGCAAAGCGCGGTGTCGCAGGCACCGGAGCAGAGCAGTGTCGGAGACGCCACAGCAGAGTGCGTTCCCTGGCAAAGGGAAACAAACAAAACAAGGCCCCAAAATGGTATTATTGGTATTTGTTGGTATTACAAATGGGCAACCTGTAAACATGGGATATCGGGAAGAACAAATGGAACATGAAAGTACGATCACCCTAGAACGTGCAGAAACCTTCTCAATACAGGTAAATGTACCAAAAGCTGTGAATACTTTCACCCAGAAATTTGCAAGAACTCTTTGTACAGGAAAGAGTGCTTCAATGCTGAATGTCCAGCTTTTCATACAAGAGGCGAATAAAACCGACAGACCGCCACTATGAAAACAGCCACTACTCCATCGACTAGGATATTTTTTTAGCAAGAGGTGGAGGAGAAGAATGGCTAAAAATGACCAGACTCTATCACCAACTCGGTCAAATGCTAGAGAGGACGCAAACACAGTGGCCTCCTTACCAGAGCCTCAGATATTAACACCAAGTAAGGCATCCAGCACTTCCACTAACATGATAACATCATTTATATTTGCCAACATCCAGGGTATAAAAATACGCAAATCCAACAAAGTTCACTTTATAGATGGTCTCCTTCATGAGGCAAATGCAGTGTTTGCAGCCCTAACAGAAACCCACACAAAGGACTACCATGATGGTGAAATATGGATCTCAGAGTGCAATCTTTTCAGATGTGATAGGAAACACCGGCTTCAGGATGGGGTCAGCCTCTACATCAGACACACTCATCTGTACTGAGCTGCTAAACACCTCAAATGATATGGTGGAAGTGCTGATAATCAAAATAGAGATCCTAAATGTAGTTATTGTCCTTGTATATAAGTCACCGGAGGCAAACCCTCAGCAGTTTAAAGACCAACAAATTAAAATAGAACACTGCTTGGAAACCCTCAAATCCAGCACTGAACATCATCCTACTTGGGGACTTCAATCTATGGCACCAGAAATGGTGCTACTAGTGAACATTCTGCACCCACATCCGCCACCAATATGATGTTAATAAACTAGGACGATGGAGTGGTCATATCAGGATGACAATTGTGCAGATAAATGGGGAAGATAATTGCAGATGAGGAGTCACAATAACGTGGCTGAAATATGTTGACCAAACCACACACTAGTCTGTGAAGGGACGACTAGATAATTGTTTATCTAATAGATGGAAGATGTTAATTGTTTCCACCGTGTTTACTCTGTGATATCAAATGGAATCGCTTGTCAATGGTCATTTTGGGTCCTGCTCAGGCGCCCCCTTGTCGGGGGCGCCTGAGCAGACCGCGGAGTCGGGGGCGCCTGAGCAGACCGCGGAGTCGGGGGCGCCTGAGCAGACTGCAGAGTTGGGGACGCCTGAGCAGAGCGCGGTGTCGCGGGCACCGGAGCAAAGCGCGGTGTCGCGGGCACCGGAGCAAAGCGCGGTGTCGCGGGCACCGGAGCAAAGTGCGGTGTCGCAGGCACCGGAGCAGAGCACAATGTCGGGGACGCCACAGCAGAGTGCGTTCCCTGGCAAAGGGAAATAAAAAAAACAAGGCCCCAAAATGGTGGTATTGGTATTACAAATGGGCAACCTGTAAACATGGGATATCGGGAAGAACAAATGGAACATGTAAGTACGATCACCCTAGAACGTGCAGAAACCTCCTCAATACAGGTAAATGTACCAAAAGCTGTGAATACTTTCACCCAGAAATTTGCAAGAACTCTTTGGACAGGAAAGAGTGCTTCAATGCTGAATGTCCAGCTTTTCATACATTTTCGCAATCTCAACACCATCTAGCTCGTATCTTGTAACTCTATCATCATTACCTAGCCTCAGAACTTTACATTTATCAGCATTAAACTGCATCTGCCAGTCCTTTGACCATTTCAAAACCCTATCTAGATCAACTTGAAGTGATAGAGAGTCCTCCTCCGAATTAATTTCCCTACCGATTTTCGTATCATCGGCAAATTTGCAAATGTTACTAGTCAAACCCGAATCTAAATCATTTATATATATTATAAACAACAGAGGGCCCAAGACAGAGCCTTGAGGCACTCCACTTACAACATTTTCCCACTCTGACTTGACTCCATTTATACTAACTCTCTGTTTCCTTTGGTATAGCCATGCCCTAATCCAGCTTAATATAGCACCACCAATACCATGAGCCTCTATCTTTTTAATCAGTCTTTCATGTGGCACTGTATCAAAAGCTTTGCTAAAGTCAAGGTACACAACATCACAATCCTTACCACTATCAACTGCCTCAACTATGCTAGAATAAAAAGATAACAAATTTGTTAAACATGAACGGCCATTTATAAAACCATGTTGCGACTCAATTATTAATTTATGTTTTTCAAGATGAAGACGAATTTTATTTGCTATTATAGATTCGAGTAACTTTCCCACAATAGACGTTAGGCTAATTGGTCGATAGTTAGACGCAAGTGATCTATCTCCTTTCTTAAAAACTGGTATCACATTAGCAACTTTCCAAAACTCTGGCACTCTGCCTGACTCTATTGATTTATTAAATATGATTGACAGTGGGTCACAAAGCTCCCCTTTGCATTCTTTAAGCACCCTGGCAAACACTTCATCCGGCCCTGGGGATTTGTTTGGTTTGAGTTTTTCTATTTGTTTAAGAACATCCTCCCTGGTAACTGCTAAACTCGTCAACCTGTCCTCGTTCCTACCCACGTAGACTTGTTCGGTTGAAGGCATATTGTTAAGTTCCTCTTTAGTAAATACAGATACAAAATATTTATTAAAAATACTACTCATCTCTTCATCACTATCTGTTATTTGACCTGTCTCAGTTTTTAATGGGCCTATCCTTTCCCTAGTCTTAGTTCGATATAACTGAAAAAACCCTTTAGGATTTGTCTTTGCTTGCCCTGCTATACGAACTTCATAGTTTCTTTTTGCTTTCCTTATCTCTTTTTTAACATTTTTAACCAGTTGAACGAATTCTTGTTCTAAAGTGACCTCCCCATTTTTAATCCTTTTGTACCAAGCTCTCTTTTTACCTATAAGGTTTTTCAAATTCTTTGTTAACCACTTTGGGTCATTAGTATTCGATCTATTCAATTTGTGTGGTATACTACGTTCCTGTGCTTTGTTTAGAATATTCTTAAATAAGTTATATATTGAATTGAATCCACATCGACATCCCCATTTACATCACCTATCACTGGGTTCATGTCTCCCTCCAAGTCCGGCCCACACCCCATACCCAAGACTTTCCAATCAATTTGACCCAAAAAATTTCTTAGGCTATTAAAATCAGCTTTTCGAAAATCTGGTACTTTAACAGAATTTTCTCCTACAGGTCTATTCCATTCTATGCTAAATCTGATTTCTTTGTGATCACTGTTCCCTAGCTCACTCCCTATTTCGATGTCATTAATTTGTGTTTCCCTGTTAGTTAACACTAAATCTAAAATATTATTTTCCCGTGTTGGTTCCTTAATGTGTTGCGTAAGAAAGCAATCGTCAATTAATTCTAGAAAATCTTCTGCTTCACTATTCCCTGTTTTGTTCAACCAGTTTATTCCACTAAAATTAAAGTCACCCATGACATAAATACTGTTAGATCTAGATGCCCTAGATATTTCATCCCATAGATGCTTTGCTTCCATTCTGTCTAAATTTGGTGGCCTATATATAACTCCTAATATAATATTATTTGCTTTTTCGTTTAATTCTATCCAAATAGTTTCTGTGTGTGGCTCAGTTTTGATTCCCTCTTTGAGACTACATTTCAAATTGTCCCTAACGTATATGGCTACTCCACCTCCTCGTCTAATATATCTATCTGTGTGAAATAGTTTAAATCCATTTATTTGATATTCAGCTAATAGTTCTCTATTATCAACATTCATCCACGTTTCGGTGAGTGCAATAATATCTATTTTTTCTGTGCAGACAAGAGCATTTAATTCGTTAATTTTATTTCTTAGACTTCTACTGTTTGTGTAATATACCCTAAGTGAATTGTTATTTTGAGGCCCTTCTCTTTCCCTGATCATTTTGCCAATTCCTTTTTCCCGCAAACACATACTTTTATTACATACTTCCTTCAAATCAATTCCCATACCTCTATCTACTAACAGTTTAAACCCAAACAAACACCACTAACCACTTCTTCCAACGAGTTTGCAACAGCAACAACCCCAGCTCTCGATAGATGCACCCCATCCCGAGCATACATTTCATTTCTTCCATAGAAGTGTTCCCAGTTGTCTATATAAGATATTGCATTAGATTTGCAATATCTTTCCAGCCTGCAATTGACACCAAGTGCCCTCGACATCCATTCATTTCCCACTCCCTTTCTTGGAAGAATGCCACATATGATCGGGATTCCTTCCTTGCTCCTAACTAATTCTATTGCTGTCTTGAATTTCAGTATTAGTTCCTCACTTCTAACTCTCCCAACATCATTACCCCCTACACTAATACAAATAATTAGTGTAGGGGGTAATAATTAGTGCCTTGAAAAGAGGTTGACCCCATCCTGAAGCCGGTGTTTCCTATCACATCTGAAAAGATTGTACTCTGAAATCCATATTTCACCATCATGGTAGTCCTTTGTGTGGGTTTCTGTTAGGGCTGCAAACACTGCATTTGCCTCATGAAGGAGACCATCTATAAAGTGAACTTTGTTGGATTTGCGTGTTTTTATACCCTGGATGTTGGCAAATATAAATGATGTTATCGTGTTAGTGGAAGTGCTGGATGCCTTACTTGGTGTTAATATCTGAGGCTCTGGTAAGGAGGCCACTGTGTTTGCGTCCTCTCTAGCATTTGACCGAGTTGGTGATAGAGTCTGGTCATTTTTAGCCATTCTTCTCCTCCACCTCTTGCTAAAAAATTATCCTAGTCGATGGAGTAGTGGCTGTTTTCATAGTGGCGGTCTGTCTTTTTTATTCGCCTCTTGTATGAAAAGCTGGACATTCAGCATTGAAGCACTCTTTCCTGTCCAAAGAGTTCTTGCAAATATCTGGGTGAAAGTATTCACAGCTTTTGGTACATTTACCTGTATTGAGGAGGTTTCTGCACGTTCTAGGGTGATCGTACTTACATGTTCCATTTGTTCTTCCCGATATCCCATGTTTACAGGTTGCCCATTTGTAATACCAACAAATACCAATAATACCATTTTGGGGCCTTGTTTTTTTTATTTCCCTTTGCCAGGGAACGCACTCTGCTGTGGCGCCCCCGACTCCGCGGTCTGCTCAGGCGCCCCCGACTCCGCGGTCTGCTCAGGCGCCCCCGACTCCGCGGTCTGCTCAGGCGCCCCCGACTCCGCGGTCTGCTCAGGCGCCCCCGACTCCGCGGTCTGCTCAGGCGCCCCCGACTCCGCGGTCTGCTCAGGCGCCCCCGACTCCGCGGTCTGCTCAGGCGCCCCCGACTCCGCGGTCTGCTCAGGCGCCCCCGACTCCCGCACTGCTCAGGGGCCCCGACTCCCCGCACTGCTCAGGGGCCCCGACTCCCCGCACTGCTCAGGGGGCCCCGACTCCCGCACTGCTCAGGGGGCCCCGACTCCCCGCACTGCTCAGGGGGCCCCGACTCCCCGCACTGCTCAGGGGGCCCCGACTCCCCGCACTGCTCAGGGGGCCCCGACTCCCCGCACTGCTCAGGGGGCCCCGACTCCCCGCACTGCTCAGGGGGCCCCGACTCCCCGCACTGCTCAGGGGGCCCCGACTCCCCGCACTGCTCAGGGGGCCCCGACTCCCCGCACTGCTCAGGGGGCCCCGACTCCCCGCACTGCTCAGGGGGCCCCGACTCCCCGCACTGCTCAGGGGGCCCCGACTCCCCGCACTGCTCAGGGGGCCCCGACTCCCCGCACTGCTCAGGGGGCCCCGACTCCCCGCACTGCTCAGGGGGCCCCGACTCCCCGCACTGCTCAGGGGGCCCCGACTCCCCGCACTGCTCAGGGGGCCCCGACTCCCCGCACTGCTCAGGGGGCCCCGACTCCCCGCACTGCTCAGGGGGCCCCGACTCCCCGCACTGCTCAGGGGGCCCCGACTCCCCGCACTGCTCAGGGGGCCCCGACTCCCCGCACTGCTCAGGGGGCCCCGACTCCCCGCACTGCTCAGGGGGCCCCGACTCCCCGCACTGCTCAGGGGGCCCCGACTCCCCGCACTGCTCAGGGGGCCCCGACTCCCCGCACTGCTCAGGGGGCCCCGACTCCCCGCACTGCTCAGGGGGCCCCGACTCCCCGCACTGCTCAGGGGGCCCCGACTCCCCGCACTGCTCAGGGGGCCCCGACTCCCCGCACTGCTCAGGGGGCCCCGACTCCCCGCACTGCTCAGGGGGCCCCCCCGCACTGCTCAGGGGGCCCCGACTCCCCGCACTGCTCAGGGGGCCCCGACTCCCCGCACTGCTCAGGGGGCCCCGACTCCCCGCACTGCTCAGGGGGCCCCGACTCCCCGCACTGCTCAGGGGGCCCCGACTCCCCGCACTGCTCAGGGGCCCCGACTCCCCGCACTGCTCAGGGGGCCCCGACTCCCCGCACTGCTCAGGGGGCCCCGACTCCCCGCACTGCTCAGGGGGAGTATAATTGGTATAAATTTATCCAATTTATACCAATTGTTTCGTGTTCTGTCTTGTGTTGATACTGTTAGTACCCTATTAATATCCCCCTTTATTGTGTCCATTCATCCACTTGTAAACCTCTATCATGTCACCCCTAACTCTTCGCCTTTCCAGTGAATGCAATTTAAGCTACTAATTCTCTGTTTCCTTTGGAATAGCCATGCCCTAATCCAACTTAATATAGCACCCTCAATGCCATGAGCCTTTATTTTTTTATCAGTCTTTCATGTGGGACTGTATCAAAAGCTTTGCTAAAGTCAAGGTACACAACATCACAATCCTCACAATCCAATCCTGTAGAGGTGCTTTGCTTCCATCCTGTTTGAGTTTGGTGGCCTCTATATAACACCTATTATAAGATTATTTGTTCTTTCGTGTAATTCTGTCCAAATAGTTTCTGTATGTGGCTCAGTTTTGATTCCTTCTTTGAGACTACATTTCAATTTTTCCCTAACATATATGGCTACTCCCCCTCCTCGTCTAATATATCTATTTGTTTGAAATAGTATAAATCCATTTATTTGATATTCGACTAATAGTTGTATCATCACTCCTTCTCTCATACTTACACTTACTCTCACTCTTACTGACACTCTTACTCTCAGTCACTCCTACTCACTCGAGTGAGTAAGAGTGAATGAGAGTAAAATTGAGCAAGAGTGAGAAAGAGTGAGAGAATGAGCAAAAGTGAATGAGAGTAAGATTGAGTAAGAGTAAGAAAGAGTGTGAGAGTGAGTAAGAGTGGGTAAGAGTGAGTTAGAGTACAAGTGAGTGAGAGTAAGAGTGAGTGAGAGTGAGTGAGAGTAAGAGTGACAGAGTAAGAGTGACAATGAAAGTGAAAGTAAGAGTGACTGGAAGTAAGAGTGACAGTGTGTAAGAGTGAGTGAGATCTCATTCACTCACTCTTACTCACGCTCAGTCACTCTTACTGTGTCTCTTTAAACCTGTGTCTTAAGAATATATGTTTTTAATTATATCTAATGGTTTTAAGGAAGTCAGAAATACGTATTTATGTCAAATGTTACAGTATTACATTTGTGGCACCATTTAAAAACGTCCACAAACGTTCTGTGTTTGCTGGGTAGCAGCACTTCTCAACAAACGCACTACTATCGTCTCTTCTTGGTCAAATCCCGGGTACATCGGTCCATACAACACTGTATAAATCCAACAGCTAACACACTACTACTTCCAACGGCGGCCACTTTGTTCTCTCACAGGACCGAGTCAGGAGTTCTGTACTGTCCAGGTGAATTGCTCTCTCCAGCACAATCACCTCCTTACGTCACCTCTGAGACATGAAACGTCATTAGCTAGACCGACAGTATACTGGGTGACCTTAGGATAACACCCTTCCACGGGGAATTGAAATTGTAATTGCTTTCACAACCTAGATGGCACTGACATCGTTTAGCTAACCACAAGTGGTCATCATCATCGACCTTATCTAACTGAGGTTTCAAACAGGAGCCTTTCACCGACGATACGCCACCAACAGATGGCGTTGTCTGTGTTGCATCCCCATACCAGGGAGTTGGAATGCAGGGCCATAGATGGAACTGAATTTGCTACTCCACACTCCAGCAACGGTGTTGATACTGTAACATTGTTAAACTTAACCTTGTCTCCTCTCAGCTTGCTAACAAGAGTGGGAAGTTGTCTACACCCATTTAGTTTCACCCACCAATCCCCAGAACTAGTTGTTAAATAAGCACTTTACCTTGACTCATCTGATCCAACACTTGTCCATACTTGCCACGCTCCTGAAAAAATATTTTTTTACATTTATTAAGGGCAAGTATAAGTAAGTAATTATCAAAAAAGGCACCAAACCGGGAAAGCTATGTAGCACCAGGGCAAGTATAAACAGTTTATTTCAAATACAATCGAGTAGCAAAATACAATTATGAATTTAAAGAATAGAAACACTCACTGGGAAAGATGAAATTGCAATGAAGATTAATTACAGATTGTATCAAAAATAATGAGTAGACATGACTGATAAGACTGCAATAGCCTAAAGGAATACATTTTTGTCATGGACGCATGAGGCTATGCATAAGCATCAATGTTCTTTCAGAGTTACATAGTCAAATTATCTTGTTAATTAAGGTCTTCCAGTAAAGCAAACCTTTAGCTAACTTTAGTTAAAAGTACTGTTTATTAGTATTTTATTTAGCTGTCTATTGGCTTAAATTATATAAACAACAAGCTTAAACCAACTCAAGTACAGTATATGGTCTGTTGGAAATAACCAACAGTTTTATACATCTTTGTATTTTATGCAACCTTTGTATTAACCACAAGTAGTTACTAAAATTACTAACTTGTAGATTTAATCATTATCATGATTTATTTAAAACTTATTGCCAGATTCTTCCTAGTCAGAGTGACGACGTGAGGAACGACAGGCAGTAACATGAATTTTCTCTACATTTAGTTGGATTTATAATAAGAATCTAGTTTATAATTTTCTTTACTAAAAATAGTTACTTACTAATAAGTTTAATTTCGTTGTATACTACTACTTACTGGAATTCCCTTATTTAGTTGACATTAAACATTCTAGAGGAAACTACTTTAATGTAAATGATTTTACTTTAATTTCCTCGATTAGCTGCACAACTTTAATAAGCCAATTTATGTTACGAGAAATTCTATTTTATCACAGAAGAATTTAATGCGATATTAATACTCATTATTACCTCTTCCTTCCTTAGTCAATTTCGATATATACATATCCATTTACGCTCGAAATGTCTAGCGAGAGCCGCGCATGCGCAATAAGGAATAGGAGGAAGACGGGAGAGCATCACCAGACACGAGAGAACGAGAGAGCATGACGTGGACGCCATTGACAGCTTGTAGCAGAGCTATGTTTTGATCCTACTTATTTCGCTCCCACGACCAGTAGAGCGGTGCCACGTTATCTGGCATAATTTAGCAGTGTCCCAGACTAGCATATCTGCAATTCCAAAGTTAACGCCTTTTCAAGCAGCAGCTGGAGGACGAAGAATTGCTCAAGTCTCCACATCAACGGACACGCGGCTCGGCAGCTAGGTTTACCTGTTTGTTATCATGTGGCCACAGTTAACATTTACTCTAGCAGTCGTTAGGCCTAATGCAAAATAACAAAAACCCGTACGTGTCCTTAGTAAATTTACCATCTAAATAAATGATTATTTAATTATTTTCTCCAAAGAGAATTCACAGTGCTTGAATATAAATTGTTTAGATATTAGCTGATAATTTCCACTACTGTCCTCATAATTTAGGATGTATTTGTAGTTACTTATTATGTAGAAGATTTCTACAATGTAATTACCTTTCAGTACCAAGGCGACGCTAACCGAGGTGCTAGGCTTCCCCACCTTCATGTGCAACAATTTGCCCTATGCAACACGTCGTCGGTGGAGCGTAGCAACTGATTACACCTCACTAGATTTACAGCTAAGCTGTCCCTTTTTTTATCTGTAGCAATAACTTTGTAGTTACAGTAGTGATCTCTCAAAGAGATCAATTACACTATCCCATTGATTTATTGATGCTGTTCAACATTTCAGTAGTATATTGAGGTGCATTTACCTCCAATTAATACTATAATCAACCTTATTTACTTTCACATTTTATTTACTCTGGTGAAGAACCAGCACCAGAATAATGCTAGGGATGTATTCATCTTTTAGCATGTAACCCCCCAATTTTGTGTAAGTTAATTTGACTCCATTTATATAAGAATTACAGTCTTGCTAAGATCCATAGGACACTAGTTCTTGGGATCAGTTTTACCATTGTCTCTTTTGTTTTCCACTTTTTCTCAAAAAGTGGTGGTCCTTCATTGCTATCGAAGTATATATATACTTAATTATTTGTTATTGGAGTCAGGTTTTCCCCCACATGGTTTATAAGCACTAAACCAACGTTAGAAGCCTAGTGGTTACATTGTCAAAATGACCATTGACAGGCGATTCCATTTGATATCGCAGAGTAAACAAGGTGGAAACAATTAACATCTTCCATCTATTAGATAAACAATTATCTAGTCGTCCCTTCACAGACTAGTGTGTGGTTTGGTCAACATATTTCAGCCACGTTATTGTGACTCCTCATCTGCAATTATCTTCCCCATTTATCTGCACAATTGTCATCCTGATATGACCACTCCATCGTCCTAGTCTATAACACTAAACAATCTAGGGTGACTTGTTGCTAATCATTACATGCCACCTTTAGCTTAGCTTGGGAAGCCGGTGGCTGAGCGGACAGAACACTGGACGCATGATCCTGTGGTCGTGGGTTTGATCCCGGGCGCCGTCGAGAAACAATGGGCAGTTTCTTTCATCCTGATGGCCCAGTTATCTAGCAGTAAATAGGTACCTGGGAGTTAGTCAGCTGTCACGGGCTGCTTCCTGGGGCTGGAGGCCTGGTCGAGGACCGGGCCGCGGAGACACTAAGCCCCGAAATCATCTAAAGATTACCAGATACAAGACACGTTGTGCATATTATCAAACTACCTTTAATGCCATAACGCAGCAGTTTGTGCTCTCAAAATACAGATAGACAAACTCCTTAGGAACCATAAGGGTACCTTTGACAAGCCTCCGGCTTCCTGTTGCTGTAAAGGGCACTATGGAGAAATGGTGGCCCCTCTGGTAAATTTAAGTCAATATTATCTAGGGGTTATGATGTACCAGCCACTGAACATCTGGGACCTACAGTCAATATATGGGCTCACCATAGCCCGTGCTACTTGGAACTTTGTTCCAGGTAGCAAATCTTTAACAACAACAACAACATAGTAAATATAAAAAACAATCCTTAAGAATAGTTAAACGAATCTTTGACTTAAACGAACAACATTGATTATTCACCTGTACGAGTCTCTGTTGTGGTCCCATCTGGACTACTGTAGCCTAATATACAATCCTCACTTCAAAAAGACATCAATGACTTTCCGCTTTGGAGAAAGTTCAAGCCAGCGACAACAATCATGCCAGAACTTGGTCAGCTGTCACTACCACCAATCTTTGAAGGCCTAACACTGTAAATGTTTACTTTTGTATTGGTTTTGATAGATTAGCCTATAAATTTTGCTAGAATATATCTACTTAATATTATTTGTTAGATTAACCCTTCCACTGCTCAGGGGTCCTGAGGACATTTACACCCCTGTGCGCAAGAAAAAACAAATCAAATATTTTTTTGTGTCTTCTAAACATGTTAATTGGTGTCCCCTGAGCACGGGAGAAATAATAAAAAAATTCTATTGTACATAGCAATGACACAATTGAGCCGACAACTTGGCCGATGACGTCACAGAACGTGAGCGCTCAAGGGTGCTGCGTCAGGCAGCCGTCATTCACGGCCGCTCAGGCGGCCCGAGTTGCCGCGAATTTATTTTCGCGGAATTATTTACAGTATTCTTGGGTCATTTTACACATTTTTTTTCGCTAGTATTGTTCCAATTATTACCACTACACGTTGTATTATAATAAAAATGGTATAAACTCACTAGGCGCTCACATATTATTGTCACAAGTATGCCCACCAAAATGGTATAATTTACAGGAAATATTCAATGTATTTGGGTTTTTCTCAATATAAACACAAAAATAACTTGATATGCACATTTATTTACAAAAGAATTACACATTTAGTAGTCCTGGAGACTGTGAGGTTACCTAGTAACTGTTTCACAACTTGAAAACTAACCGAACGGAAATATGGTTTTCTACCTGTTTTCACAAGATACATATTGTAACTGTTCAGCATTGTTACGTCAATAAGGTGGAAAATCATTTTCTTCGTCCACTTCACAGTCTTCCATACACACACTACAGCACCCACCATCATGTCACATTTATCAACTAAACGCATGTTGATGTTGTAGTCCATCACACAATCTGGCTTATATATTATTTGCTTTGTTGTTCTGTTCACCTTGCCACTGTCCACCATTGAACCAGGGTGAATGGTGGTCAACATGTTCACTTCACGTCTGTCTTTCAACCGCACTGAAAGTATTGCACCACTTTTTCTTACCTCGCAATCACCTACTTGCATAGCAGTGTCAAACACAGGCATTTCCTTTCGTTTTGGCTTTACTGTGCCACACACTCCAGTCTTATTATCAAGCAAGAATTTCGTTAGCAAGGGACTGGTATAATAGTTATCTGTGTACAATATGTGGCCCTTGTTCAGATATGGTGCAAGCAGTGCCTTCACCACACTACCTGAGAAGCCATGTTCGTCATTAGCAGGAATATCTACATTTGTGGCTGAATAAAGTATCATGTGTAACACCATTCCTGATTCACAGTCACAGAGCACAAAGAATTCAGTCCAAATCGGTGACGTTTTGAGGGAATATACTGCTTGAAGGCAGCACATCCTTTGAAAAGCACAAGGGATTCATCAATAACCAGCATCTGAGCTGGTACGTAGTAATCTCGGAACTTTCCAATCAGGTCATTTAGCACGTGCCTCACCCTCCAAAGCCTATCATCCTGTCTCTCGTCTGCATTATTTGCAAAATGAAGGCACCGTAGGATCAACAGAAATCTGTCTCGGGACATATATTTCCCAAACAATGGTGTTGGAACAGCGTTGTCTTTGCTCCAATAATCTGAAATTACGTGTTTCACACAATGTTTCATCAGCATGCAAATTGCGAAAAACATACAGTTCACCAACAGTTGTCTCTTTCCAACGCTGTAGTCGTGAAAATTCTGATACTTCCTCACCTTCAATGAGATCGGCCGCAAGTCTGTTCGTTTCGTGAGCAATGTATTCCATGAGCGGCTCATCGAAATATGCAGTAAATAAGTCCATTTCACACATTTCATCACCAGTATCAGGGAAAAGATCTGTAATTCCCACATCTCTGTTGTCAAAGTCGGGAATTTGTGGAACAAAATCTTCCCCATCACTCCACACAAACAAACCTGCTGCCTTCCGAGAGCCATTAGCTGCACCACGGCGAGGAATCCGGGGACCAGGAGCTGAAGCAGGCATTGTAACAGTAGGGGCAGGAAGGGTATACGAGGAAAAAGATTTGGAACATGAGGGAATTTGTTCCTCATTGTCGCCATATTGTTCCATGCGGCGGCACTTGGCTGGGCGGGCAGCTGATGCGGCGAAACTTGTACTGGCACTAGCAGCCGGGATAAAACTATTCTCCGATTCTTCATCACTAAAACCTGAGAAAGATTCACCTGTTTCAGACTCGTCGATCATATCATAAACGTCCAATGGAAGAGATGAACGACGTGCTTGGGCGCGAGGTTGTGTTGAGTGGTGTTGAGTAGTAGCGGGTAACTCGTGTGGCATCCTCACCCTCGTGGCACCAACATGTTCACCCTCACTATCCGTTGTTTCTATTTCTTCAGGCTGTGTATAATCTTCATCTATATCCGAGTCGTCAATATCAGATTCGTCAACGTCCTTGAACAATTCATTTGCAATTTCGTCTTCGATCAAAGACTGTGCGGCGCTGTGCGCTGAGCGAGGTCACACGCTGGGTCGTAATGCGCTCGCCATGGTGTCTGGCCACTAACTAAGGCCTGTGAAACCAAGGAGGCCTGCTCTAGATTTTTTTCAAGATGGAGTCTGTTCACAATCGCCCCTGGCTACGGTGTGGGTGACCCCTTTACACCACAGGACGTTTGAATCGTGCCTGGCACCCTTTGGCGTATATATACACCATGCACACGGTGGGACATGTTACTCATGGCATATATATATGCCATGCACAGTTTAAGGGTTAAGGACCTGCCCGAAGCGCTATGCGTACTACTGGCTTTACAAGAATGTAAACACATCATGCCATGTACTCTCAGAAACCCAATGTAACTTGTAGATATATAAATAAATAAATAACAGCCGAGGACTTTGTAATACTGACCAAGTTGGAGGTTATTAATACAGACCACTTCTCTAAAATGTCATATTTGACATTTTAGTTTCAAGCTCAACAAACTACAATGTAACAAAATAGGTGTGTTTTCCCCCCATAGGGTTATTTACCCATGAACCCGCTTAACTACTCAAGTCGTAAATGCCGAGTCATTCCTTTTGTTCATAACATACACAAAACAAATCCTCAATAAAATGAAGGGGGGGGGGGGCGGGCAGGACCTTTGACAAGGCGCCGCTGTTCTGTCCCCCGTCGAGGCTACTGTAGATGGTGGCCCTTAGGTAAATTCATCATACGAGCCCTTCTCCTGCCATCATTCTGAATCATATTCATCGCACTAACCTGCATCCCCCTCCCCCATCTGAACAATCTTCACACAATCTGTGGCCCAAATTTCTCGTTTCATTCAAATTTTCATCAAAATATGACGAAGATTTCTCTTTGGGTTGTTTTAAGGGGCCTGACAGCTGAGTGGACAGCTCTTCGGATTCGTAGTCCTGAGGTTCTGGGTTCGATCCCCGGTGGAGGCTGAACCTAATGGGCACTTTCTTTCACCCTAATGCCCCTGTTACCTTGCAGTAAATAGGTACCTGGGTGTTAGAGATCTGCTACGGGCTGCTTCCTGAGGATGTGTAACAAAAAGGAGGCCTAGTCGAGGACCGGGCCGTTGGGACACTAAGCCCCGAAATCATCTCAAGATAACCTCAAGATTGATGGCTAACTACTGGCATGTCTATTAAGGCCACCACAAGCGCCCTAATGACTTAACTAGCGGGTACACCTATGGCTGCCACCTGACAATCATCTCTACATTTTGTCTAAATACATAAAAATACAAAATAATAACGGATGACAATATGAAGTACACACCCGAACAATCCTTTCTATATTATGAATGATTAGTGATGGTTGCAACACAGGTCAATTGTGCTCACTGTTAATCAATGTGACCCTCGCCAGACGGCGGCTGGTCCACTAATGAGCCACACGTTATGAAGCGGGACTCCCAGACGGCGGCTGGTCCACTAATGAGCCACACGTTATGAAGCGGGACTCCCAGACGGCGGCTGGTCCAGTAATGAGCCACACGTTATGAAGCGGGACTCCCAGACGCGCCACTTACCCTTACTTCACCATAATATCTAAACTGTCAACCTCTAATACAGTTAAGCTTCTGACCACCAGAGGCGCTAATGCTCCCCCTCTTATTACGCCATCCATATAATGATTGCTCTCATTATTTATTGCAACGCTTAAATACATTCATGTTCTGTAGTGACGGTGTCAGACCTCGAAGGAAAAATTCAAACACCCTTC
Source organism: Procambarus virginalis (assembly GCA_020271785.1). Lineage (NCBI taxonomy): Eukaryota > Metazoa > Arthropoda > Malacostraca > Decapoda > Cambaridae > Procambarus > Procambarus virginalis. The sequence goes on along the minus strand of WNGS01165638.1, from coordinate 118,384 downwards.
TGATGTGTTATTAAATGCGAAAGTACTTAAGGAAATTCCTGTTTCAATTCTTCCTTCGTGGTCTGACACTGTCACATTTTTCATCACGTGTTAATTGTCGTGATTTACACACAGGTTTTGTAGCGAATAAACGACAACTTCAGGAAAGTAATGAGTAGCGGATTTAGTGTAAACAATAATATATGTGTTTTGTTTGTAGTGGAAAATTATCTGGCAAATATACATTTGGAGATAAAAGAAGGGTTATAATTACACACAGAAATCACAATTGCGTGATGCATCAAATGAACAAATCACAAGGGCCGTGACGATGATACGTCACGGCCCGAGTGCATGGGGGGAGTTGTGTAAAACCCTGGTTTGTGCCTCGGAGAGGCTGCAGGATCCAGTAAGTTCAGTAGAAGTTCGGTTTTAACTCCTTTTGACCATGTCGTAGCTCAGTCGATTAAGGCAGCATCTGGGATGCTCCTGGACGCAGGTTCGAATCCTCGTCACGGCACTTGTGGATTTGTTCAAGGGTTATAATCCTTCCTGTAGTCGTGTTTAGTGGTGTAAAGAAAGAGTGGCGATAGGTAGGTACCTGGGAGTTAGTCAACTGTTGTGGGAGGCATCCTGAGGTACTGTATACACACTACAACACTGTATAGTCACAACATTGTATACGCTACCTTGAGAAAGGATGTAGGCTGCATCAGAAAATTGGGTTATATTACATTTACACATTTATTGGGTAGGCCAACCTGACCTCCTACAACGCCGCATTTCCATCGTAGGCGTTACATAAGGCAAAAAATAGTCGTACTAGAAAATAGAGGCGGCTGGAGAAAGTGACGAACTGTCCAGTTTTCTGTTTTGGGGTCTCTGGTAGGTTAGGAGAGACCTCTCTGTTGGCACGATACATGCCAGCGAACACTTGCTGTCCGACGACGACGACAGCAAACATTTGCTGACCAATGACGACGACAGCGAACATTTGCTGTCCAACACAACGACAGTGAACATTTGCTGTCCAACACATCGACAGCGAACACTTACGGTCCAACACAACGACAGCGAACATTTGCTGTCCAACACGACGACAACGAACACTTACTGTCCAACACGACGACAGCGAACACTTACTGCCCAACACAACGACAGCGAACACTTACTGTCCAACACGACGACAGCGAACACTTACTGTCCAACACGACGACAGCGAACACTTACTGTCCAACACAACGACAGCGAACACTTACTGTCCAACACAACGACAGCGAACACTTACTGTCCAACACAACGACAGCGAACACTTACTGTCCAACACGACGACAGCGAACACTTACTGTCCAACACGACGACAGCGAACACTTACTGTCCAACACGACGACAGCGAACACTTACTGTCCAACACGACGACAGCGAACACTTACTGTCCAACACGACGACAGCGAACACTTACTGTCCAACACGACGACAACGAACACTTACTGTCCAACACGACGACAGCGAACACTTACTGTCCAACACGACGACACGAACACTTACTGTCCAACACGACGACAACGAACACTTACTGTCCAACACGACGACAGCGAACACTTACTGTCCAACACAACGACAGCGAACACTTACTGTCCAACACAACGACAACGAACACTTACTGTCCAACACAACGACAACGAACACTTACTGTCCAACACAACGACAGCGAACACTTACTGTCCAACACGACGACAGCGAACACTTACTGTCCAACACAACGACAGCGAACACTTACTGTCCAACACAACGACAACGAACACTTACTGTCCAACACAACGACAACGAACACTTACTGTCCAACACAACGACAACGAACACTTACTGTCCAACACAACGACAACGAACACTTACTGTCCAACACAACGACAACGAACACTTACTGTCCAACACAACGACAACGAACACTTACTGTCCAACACAACGACAACGAACACTTACTGTCCAACACAACGACAACGAACACTTACTGTCCAACACAACGACAACGAACACTTACTGTCCAACACAACGACAACGAACACTTACTGTCCAACACAACAACAGCGAACACTTACTGTCCAACACAACGACAACGAACACTTACTGTCCAACACAACGACAGCGAACACTTACTGTCCAACATGCCCCAGCAAACACTTACTGTCCAACATGACAGCGAACACTTACTGTCCAACATGCCCCCAGCAAACACTTACTGTCCAACATGCCCCAGCAAACACTTACTGTCCAACATGCCCCCAGCAAACACTTACTGTCCAACATGCCCCCAGCAAACACTTACTGTCCAACATGCCCCCAGCAAACACTTACTGTCCAACATGCCTCCAGCAAACACTTACTGTCCAACATGCCTCCAGCAAACACTTACTGTCCAACATGCCTCCAGCAAACACTTACTGTCCAACATGCCTCCAGCAAACACTTACTGTCCAACATGCCTCCAGCAAACACTTACTGTCCAACATGCCCCCAGCAAACACTTACTGTCCAACATGCCTCCAGCAAACACTTACTGTCCAACATGACGAAGCAAACACTTACTGTCCAACATGCGACAGCAAACACTTACTGTCCAACATGCCTCCTGCAAACACTTACTGTCCAACATGACTCCAGCAACACTTACTGTCCAACATGCGACAGCGAACACTTACTGTCCAACATGCCCCAGCAAACACTTACTGTCCAACATGCCCCCAGCAAACACTTACTGCCCAACATGCCTCAAGCAAACATTACTGTCCAACATGCCTCCAGCAAACACTTACTGTCCAACATGCCTCCAGCAAACACTTACTTTCCAACACACGACAGCGAACACTTACTGTCCAAACGACGACAGTGAACACTGCTGTCCAACACGACGACAACGAACACTTACTGTCCAACAGGCTTCCAGGAAACACTTACTGACCAACATGCCCCCAGCAAACACTTACTGTCCAACATGCCCAGCGAACATTTACTGTCCATCATGCATCCCCAGCAAACTCTTACTGTCCAACATGCCTCCAGCAAACACTTACTTTCCAACACGACGACAGCGAACACTTACTGTCCAACACGACGACAGTGAACACTTACTGTCCAACAGCCTTCCAGCAAACTTACTGTCCAACATGCCCCCAGCAAACACTTACTGTCCAACATGCCTCCAGCAAACACTTACTGTCCAACAGACGACAGCGAACATTTACTGTCCAACATGCCTCCAGCAAACTCTTACTGTCCAACATGCCTCCAGCAACACATTACTGTCCAACACGACGACAGCGAACACTTACTGTCCAACACGACGACAGTGAACACTTACTGTCCAACAGCTTCCAGCAAACACTTACTGTCCAACATCCCCCAGCAAACACTTACTGTCCAAACACGCAGCCGCGCACTTACTGTCCAACACGACGACAGCGAACACTTACTGTCCAACATGCCTCCAGCAAACACTTACTGTCCAACATGCCTCCAGCAAACACTTACTTTCCAACACGACAGCGAACACTTACTGTCCAACACCACGACAGTGAACACTTGCTGTCCAACACGCCGACAACGAACACTTACTGTCCACATGCTTCCAGCAACACTTACTGTCCAACATGCCTCCGCAAACACTTACTTCCAAAATGCCCCAGCAAACACTTACTGTCCAACATGCCTCCAGCAAACACTTACTGTCCAACATGCCTCCAGCAAACACTGTCCAACATGACCCACAACAAACACTTACTGACCAACAAGCCT
>WNGS01165638.1:55263-113613 GCA_020271785.1 Procambarus virginalis | reverse complement strand
TATAATCATATCACCTTTGAGCATTAATGTGTGTATCTGTACCAACTACGAATGATAAAGACGAGCTAACTTGAGGTGAAACAAGTATAGACACAGGGTTACCACTCAAATCATTTGTGTGTATGATTATATAATGTATATTTTAACCCTTACACTGCTAAGGGGTCCTGGGGACATTTACACCCCTGTGCGCAAGAAAAAAAAATTCAAAAATTTTTTTTCGTCTTCTAAACACGTTAATTTGTGTCCCCTGAGCACGGGAAAAATAACAAAAAAATCGTAGGTGACATATTTTGGGCGCAATTGACCGAAGAAGTCTGGCAAAAAGTGGGCGTTGACAGAGCGATCGTCAGGGCCGGTCAGCGTCACCCGCGCTGACAGATGGAAGTTGCCACAAAGATATTATTACCTAATTGTTTCAATGTCTCCGATTGATTTTTTTTTATTTTTTTTGCAGTAATATTATTCAATAGTGTGTATTGTAATATATTTATATAATAAAAGTGGTGAATAATCGCTATACTCAAAAGTATAGTGTGTATATTTGTGATTCTATTATTATGTTTATGAAACAATAAACGAACAGTTTTACTGCTATTACACTCTATACACAGGTTTTATATAAGTATCTGCATGTTTTGGTCACCATAACGAACCAATAAGTTGGTATTGAGAGTCGAAAAGCAACGAAGAGTTACCGCCACACACCAGCCAGCCACTCGCTGCCACTCCCTCAACACACGCACTAAACTTTCTCCCCCAACAATACCATTTGTGGTGTTATTACACTATATACAGACGTTATATATAAGTATGTATATATTTTGTTCACCACAACTGTACAGCTAAGCTGATATAGTTAGTTCAGGCTCTAAGAGTCGTCGCTATACACAGCTGGCGGCTCCCTCACTCTTTCAAGGTCAAACGCACTAAACTTTCTCCCCCATCAATACTGTTTGCAGTGTTATTACCCAATATACACATATTATATATAAATATCTGCATGTTTTATGCACCGTAACTGTACACCTAAGCTTGTAGTGCGCTCAAAGAGCATAGTGGCCACTCTCTGAACAGCTAGACAAATCGTGCAGACGACGTCACCTCCGTCACCCAAATGGCTCCTCCGTCGCCCAGATGGCTCCTCCCAGCATAACCCTTTTGCTGTTATTACACTAATACACACATTATATATAAGTATCTACATTTGTGTTCACCATAGAGAACCACTGAGCTGGTATGGTGAATGTAAACAATAACAGGTGGCCACACAGTCAGTAAACGATGCTGTCTCCCTCCGTCTCTCAGCATCCCTCCTCCTACAGCGCTAATTATTACAACAATCCTGCTATTATCACAACCCTGGTTATTTATATCACAGTCAGGGGTCATCTGTAATATTGTCATCGCTAAATAATAACAATTATATATTTATTTTTACATTTTTCGGCGATGCTGTGGTCACAAGCTGAACAGCAATGCTGCTCGCTCATGCTGCGTGCGCCAGCCTTGGTTGCTGCAACAGTAATGTGCCTCTCACACCTGAGAATATTGCCCACGATTTTTTTTTAAATTGCGTCTGTTTACAAGAGCCCAGAGGAAGCTAATGTGAACCCCATGTAGCCGCGGGCCATTTGAATCGGGCGTGGCACCCTATGGCGTATATATACGCCATGCACACCGTGGGACATGTTACTCAGGGCGTATATATACGCCATGCGCAGTTTAAGGGTTAAGTACTTTCGCATTTAATAACACATCAGAAGGGTGTTTGAATTCTTCCTTCGAGGTCTGACACTGTCACTACAGAACATGAATGTATCTAAACGTTGCAATGAATAATGAGAGCAATCATTATATGGATGGCGTAATAAGAGGGGGAGCATTAGCGCCTCTGGTGGTCAGAAGCTTAACTGTATTAGAGGTTGACAGCTTAGATATTATAATGAAGTAAGGGTGAGTGGCGCGTCTGGGAGTCCCGCTTCATAACGTGTGGTTCATTTGTGGACCAGCCGCCGTCTGGGAGTCCCGCTTCATAACGTGTGGCTCATTTGTGGACCAGCCGCCGTCTGGGAGTCCCGCTTCATAACGTGTGGCTCATTAGTGGACCAGCCACCGTCTGGGAGTCCCGCTTCACAACGTGTGGCTCATTAGTGGACCAGCCGCCGTCTGGGAGTCCTGCTTCATAACGTGTGGCTCATTAGTGGACCAGCCACCGTCTGGGAGTCCTGCTTCATAACGTGTCGCTCATTAGTGGACCAGCCACCGTCTGGGAGTCCCGCTTCATAACGTGTCGCTCATTAGTGGACCAGCCACCGTCTGGGAGTCCTGCTTCATAACGTGTCGCTCATTAGTGGACCAGCCACCGTCTGGGAGTCCCGCTTCATAACGTGTGGCTCATTAGAGGACCAGCCGCCGTCTGGGAGTCCCACTTCATAACGTGTGGCTCTTTAGTGGACCAGCCGCCGTCTGGGAGTCCCGCTTCATAACGTGTGGCTCATTAGTGGATCAGCCGCCGTCTGGGAGTCCCGCTTCATAACGTGTGGCTCATTAGTGGACCAGCCGCCGTCTGGGAGTCCCCCTTCATAACGTGTGGCTCATTAGTGGACCAGCCGCCGTCTGGGAGTCCCGCTTCATAACGTGTGGCTCATTAGTGGACCAGCCGCCGTCTGGGAGTCCCGCTTCATAACGTGTGGCTCATTAGTGGACCAGCCGCCGTCTGGGAGTCCCGCTTCATAACGTGTGGCTCATTAGTGGACCAGCCGCCGTCTGGGAGTCCCGCTTCATAACGTGTGGCTCATTAGTGGACCAGCCGCCGTCTGGGAGTCCCGCTTCATAACGTGTGGCTCATTAGTGGACCAGCCGCCGTCTGGGAGTCCCGCTTCATAACGTGTGGCTCATTAGTGGACCAGCCGCCGTCTGGGAGTCCCCCTTCATAACGTGTGGCTCATTAGTGGACCAGCCGCCGTCTGGGAGTCCCGCTTCATAACGTGTGGCTCATTAGTGGACCAGCCGCCGTCTGGGAGTCCCGCTTCATAACGTGTGGCTCATTAGTGGACCAGCCGCCGTCTGGGAGTCCCGCTTCATAACGTGTGGCTCATTAGTGGACCAGCCGCCGTCTGGGAGTCCCGCTTCATAACGTGTGGCTCATTAGTGGACCAGCCGCCGTCTGGGAGTCCCGCTTCATAACGTGTGGCTCATTTGTGGACCAGCCGCCGTCTGGGAGTCCCGCTTCATAACGTGTGGCTCATTAGTGGACCAGCCGCCGTCTGGGAGTCCCGCTTCATAACGTGTGGCTCATTAGTGGACCAGCCGCGTCTGGGAGTCCCGCTTCATAACGTGTGGCTCATTGGACCAGCCGCCGTCTGGGAGTCCCGCTTCATAACGTGTGGCTCAGTGGACCAGCCGCCGTCTGGGAGTCCCGCTTCATAACGTGTGGCTCATTAGTGGACCAGCCGCCGTCTGGGAGTCCCGCTTCATAACGTGTGGCTCATTAGTGGACCAGCCGCCGTCTGGCGAGGGTCACATTGATTAACAGTGAGCACAATTGACTGTGTTGCAACCATCACTAATCATTCATAATATAGAAAGGATTGTTCGGGTGTGTACTTCATATTGTCATTCGTTATTATTTTGTATTTTTATGTATTTAGACAAAATGTAGAGATGATTGTCAGGTGGCAGCCATAGGTGTACCCGCTAGTTAAGTCATTAGAGCGCTTGTGGTGGCCTTAGTAGCCATGCCAGTAGTTAGCCATCAATCTTGAGGTTATCTTGAGATGATTTCGGGGCTTAGTGTCCCAACGGCCCGGTCCTCGACTAGGCCTCCTTTTTGTTACACATCCTCAGGAAGCAGCCCGTAGCATATGTCTAACACCCAGGTACCTATTTACTGCTAGGTAACAGGGGCATTAGGGTGAAAGAAAGTGCCCATTAGTTTCAGCCTCCACCGGGGATCGAACCCGGAACCTCAGGACTACGAATCCGAAGCGCTGTCCACTCAGCTGTCAGGCCCCTTAAAACACCCAAAGAGAAATCTTCGTCATATTTTGATGAAATTTGATTGAAACGAGAAATTTGGGCCACAGATTGTGTCATGATGGTTCGATGCAGGTTAGTGCGATGAATATGATTCAGAATGATGGCAGGAGAAGGGCTGTATGATGAATTTACCAAGGGCCACCGTCTACAGGAGACTCGACGGGGACAGAACAGCGGCGCCTTGTCAAGGTCCTGCATTCATTTGAGGATTTGTTTTGTGTATGTTATGAACAAAAGAATAACTTGGCATTTACGACTGAGTGGGCAGGTTCATGGGTAAATAACCCTATGGGGGAAAACACACCTATTTTGTTACATTGTGGTTTGTTGAGCTTGAAACTATTGTCCAGCCACTGTGTGTCAAATATGACATTTTAGAGAAGTGGTCTGTATTAATAACCTCCAACTTGGTCAGTATTACAAAGTCCTCGGCTGTTATTTATTTATTTATATATCTACAAGTTACATTGGGTTTCTGAGAGTACATGGCATGATGTGTTTACATTCTTGTAAAGCCAGCAGTACGCATAGCGCTTCGGGCAGGTCCTTAACCCTTAAACTGCGCATGGCATATATATATACGCCATGAGTAACATGTCCCACCGTGCGCATGGCATATATATATATGCCAAAGGGTGCCAGGCACGATTCAAATGTCCCGTGGTGTAAAGGGGTCACCCACACCGTAGCCAGGGGCGATTGTGAACAGACTCCATCTTGAAAAAAAAATCTAGAGCAGGCCTCCTTGGTTTCACAGGCCTTAGTGGCCAGACACCATGGCGAGCGCATTACGACCCAGCGTGTGACCTCGCTCAGCGCACAGCGCCGCACAGTCTTTGATCGAAGACGAAATTGCAAATGAATTGTTCAAGGACGTTGACGAATCTGATATTGACGGCTCGGATATAGATGAAGATTATACACAGCCTGAAGAAATAGAAACAACGGATAGTGAGGGTGAACATGTTGGTGCCACGAGGGTGAGGATGCCACACGAGTTACCCGCTACTACTCAACACCACCACTTGCGCCCAAGCACGTCGTTCATCTCTTCCATTGGACGTTTATGATATGATCGACGAGTCTGAAACAGGTGAATCTTTCTCAGGTTTTAGTGATGAAGAATCGGAGAATAGTTTTATCCCGGCTGCTAGTGCCAGTACAAGTTTCGCCGCATCAGCTGCTCGCCCAGCCAAGCGCCGCCGCATGGAACAATATGGCGACAATGAGGAACAAATTCCCTTATGTTCCAAATCTTTTTCCTCGTGTACCCTTCCTGCCCCTGCTGTTGCAATGCCTGCTTCAGCTCCTGGTCCCCGGATTCCTCGCCGTGGTGCAGCTAATGGCTCTCGGAAGGCAGCAGGTTTGTTTGTGTGGAGTGATGGGGAAGATTTTGTCCCACAAATTCCCGACTTTGACAACAGAGATGTTGGAATTACAGATCTTTTCCCTGATACTGGTGATGAAATGTGTGAAATGGACTTATTTTCTGCATATTTCGATGAGCCGCTCATGGAACACATTGTTCACGAAACGAACAGACTTGTGGCCGATCTCATTGAAGGTGTGGAAGTATCAGAATTTTCACGACTACAGCGTTGGAAAGAGACAACTGTTAATGAACTGTATGTTTTTCGCAATTTGCATGTTGATGAAACATTGTGTGAAACACGTAATTTCAGATTATTGGGGCAAAGACAACGCTGTTCCAACACCATTGTTCGGGAAATATATGTCCCGAGACAGATTTCTGTTGATCCTACGGTGCCTTCATTTTGCAAATAATGCAGACGAGAGACAGGATGATAGGCTTTGGAGGGTGAGGCACGTGCTAAATGACCTGATTGGAAAGTTCCGAGATTACTACGTACCAGCTCAGAAGCTGGTTATTGATGAATCCCTTGTGCTTTTCAAAGGATGTGCTGCCTTCAAGCAGTATATTCCCTCAAAACGTCACCAATTTGAACTGAATTCTTTGTGCTCTGTGACTGTGAATCAGGAATAGTGTTAACCATGATACTTTATTCAGCCACAAATGTAGATATTCCTGCTAATGACGAACATGGCTTCTCAGGTAGTGTGGTGAAGGCACTGCTTGCACCATATCTGAACAAGGGCCACATATTGTACATAGATAACTATTATACCAGTCCCTTGCTAACGAAATTCTTGCTTGATAATAAGACTGGAGTGTGTGGCACAGTAAAGCCAAAACGAAAGGAAATGCCTGTGTTTGACACTGCTATGCAAGTAGGTGATTGCGAGGTAAGAAAATGTGATGCAATGCTTTCAGTGCGGTTGAAAGACAGACGTGAAGTGAACATGTTGACCACCATTCACCCTGGTACAATGGTGGACAGTGGCAAGGTGAACAGAACAACAAAGCAAATAATATATAAGCCAGATTGTGTGATATACTACAACATCAACATGCGTTTAGTTGATAAATGTGACATGATGGTGGGTGCTGTAGAGTGTGTATGGAAAACAGTGAAGTGGACGAAGAAAATGATTTTCCACCTTACTGACGTAACAATGCTGAACAGTTACAATATGTATCTTGTGAAGACGGGTAGAAAACCATATTTCCGTTCGGTTAGTTTTCAAGTTGTGAAACAGTTACTAGGTAACCTCACAGTCTCCAGGACTACTAAATGTGTAATTCTTTTGTAAATAAATGTGCATATCAAGTTATTTTTGTGTTTATATTGAGAAAACCCCAAATACATTGAATATTTCCTGTAAATTATACCATTTTGGTGGGCATACTTGTGACACTAACATGTGAGCGCCTAGTGAGTTTATACCACTTTTATTATAATACAAGAATACTGTAAATAATTCCGCGAAAATAAATTCGCGGCAACTCGGGCCGCCTGAGCAGCCGTGAATGACGGCTGCCTGACGCAGCACCCTTGAGCGCTCACGTTCTGTGACGTCATCGGCCAAGTTGTCGGCTCAATTGTGTCATTGCTATGTACAATAGAATTTTTTTATTATTTCTCCCGTGCTCAGGGGACACAAATTAACATGTTTAGAAGACACAAAAAAGTATTTGATTTTTTTTTCTTGCGCACAGGGGTGTAAATGTCCTCAGGACCCCTGAGCAGTGGAAGGGTTAATCTAACAAATAATATTAAGTAGGTATATTGTAGCAAAATGTATAGGCTAATCTATCAAAACCAATAAAAAAGTAAACATTTACAGTGTTAGGCCTTCAAAGATTGGTGGTAGTGACAGCTGACCAAGTTCTGGCATGATTGTTGTCGCTGGCTTGAACTTTCTCCAAAGCGGAAAGTCATTTATGTCTTTTTGAAGTGAGGATTGTATATTAGGCTACAGTAGTCCAGATGGGACCACAACAGACTCTCGTATAGGTGAATAATCAATGTTGTTCGTTTAAGTCAAAGATTCGTATAACTATTCTTAAGGATTGTTTTTTATATTTACTATGTTGTTGTTGTTGTTAAAGATTTGCTACCTGGAACAAAGTTCCAAGTAGCACGGGCTATGGTGAGCCCATATATTGACTGTAGGTCCCAGATGTTCAGTGGGTGGTACATCATAACCCCTAGATAATATTGACTTAAATTTACCAGAGGGGCCACCATTTCTCCGTAGTGCCCTCTACGGCAACAGGAAGCCGGAGGCTTGTCAAATGTACCCTTATGGTTCCTGAGGAGTTTGTCTATCTGTATTTTGAGCGCACAAACTGCTGCATTATGGAATTAAAGGTAGTTTGATAATATGCACAACGTGTCTTGTAGCTATCTTTAGGTTATCTTTAGATGATTTCGGGGCTTAGTGTCTCTGCGGCCCCGGTCCTCGACCAGGCCTCCACCCCCAGGAAGCAGCCCGTGACAGCTGACTAACTCCCAGGTACCTATTTACTGCTAGATAACTGGGCCATCAGGATGAAAGAAACTCTGCGCATTGTTTCTCGACGGCACCTGGGATCAAACCCACGACCACAGGATCATGCGACCAGTGTTCTGTCCGCTCAGCCACCGGCTTCCCAAGCTAAGCTAAAGGTGGCATGTAATGATTAGCAACAAGTCACTCTAGATTGTTTAGTGTTATAGACTAGGACGATGGAGTGGTCATATCAGGATGACAATTGTGCAGATAAATGGGGAAGATAATTGCAGATGAGGAGTCACAATAACGTGGCAGAAATATGTTGACCAAACCTACACACTAGTCTGTGAAGGGACGACTAGATAATTGTTTATCTAATAGATGGAAGATGTTAATTGTTTCCACCTTGTTTACTCTGCGATATCAAATGGAATCGCCTGTCAATGGTCATTTTGACAATGTAACCACTAGGCTTCTAACGTTGGTTTAGTGCTTATAACCATGTGGGGGAAAACCTGACTCCAATAACTAATAATTAAGTATATATATACTTCGATAGCAATGAAGGACCACCACTATTTGAGAAAAAGTGAAAAACAAAAGAGACAACGGTAAAACTGATCCCAAGAACTAGTGTCCTATGGATCTTAGTAAGACTGTAATTCTTATATAAATGGAGTCAAATTAACTTACACAAAATTGGGGGGTTACATGCTAAAGATGAATACATCCTTAGCATTATTCTGGTGCTCGTTCTTCACCAGAGTAAATAAAACATGAAAGTAAATAAGCTTGATTATAGTATTGGAGGTAAATGCACCTCAATATACTACTGAAATGTTGAACAGCATCAATAAATCAATGGGATAGTGTAATTGATCTCTTTAAGAGATCACTACTGTAACTACAAAGTTATTGCTACAGATAAAAAAAGGGACAGCTTAGCTGTAAATCTAGTGAGGTGTAATCAGTTGCTACGCTCCACCGACGGCGTGTTGCATAGGGCAAATTGTTGCACATGAAGGTGGGGAAGCCTAGCACCTCGGTTAGCGTCACCTTGGTACTGAAAGGCAATTACATTGTAGAAATCTTCTACATAATAAGTAACTACAAATACATCCTAAATTATGAGGACAGTAGTGGAAATTATCAGCTAATATCTGAACAATTTATATTCAAGCACTGTGAATTCTCTTTGGAGAAAATAATTAAATAATCATCTATTTAGATGGTAAATTTACTAAGGACACGTACGGGATTTTGTTATTTTGCATTCGGCCTAACAACTGCTAGTCTAAATGTTAACTGTGGTCACATGATAACAAACAGGTAAACCTAGCTGCCGAGCCGCGTGTCCGTTGATGTGGAGACTTGAGCAATTCTTCGTCCTCCAGCTGCTGCTTGAAAGGCGTTAACTTTGGAATTGCAGATATACTAGTCTGGGACACGGCTAAATTATGCCAGATAACGTGGCACCGCTCTACTGGTCGTGGGAGCGAAATAAATAGGATTAAAACATAGCTCTGCTACAAGCTGTCAATGGCGTCCACGTCGTGCTCTCTCGTTCTCGTGTCTGGTGACGCTCTCCCGTCTTCCTCCTATTCCTTATTGCGCATGCGCAATAAGGAATAGGAGGAAGACGGGAGAGTTTATGTATGTCTGTATTTATTTTATGATCCGCTAGCCTAATACCGCTGCGTTTAAGAAATTTGACTGTTTGAGCAAGACATGTAACATGTAAATCTGAGGGGATCTTGTCAACGACTATGGCTTGAATTGGGCTGGTGCAGCCTCCTAAACGTACCAAGACTTTAACAACCTGGTAGTCACGAGGTCCACTATTGGTTAGGAATCCAGAGATATTCAAATTCACTCGAGCAATAGGCTTCAGTTTCAACTGATCAACTAGCTGTTAAGAAATAAAGGTTTTCTGCGAACCTTGGTCAAAGAAACCACGAGTGGAAATTCTAGATCCCTTGGTAATTAATTTTAATTGAGCTGTTGGTAACGTAGTTGTGTTATTCGACTCTGTTGCAAGTACACTTATGTCTTGATGCACCTTGCAATACTGTACAGAAGTAAATTTTGCAATTTTCTTATGAGGATTGGTTTATCTTGACTGATCACTATCACACAAGGAGTAATGGTGTCTACCCTTGTGGCACTTGTTGCATACGTAAGGAGACAGTACAGCTATTGGGGTTCATGAGGACCCGTGCACCTTGTGCATCTGTGTAACTCTTGCAAACGATGAATTCGGGTGTTATGGTCTGGAAAAGTTACACTTATAAGTAATATGTTCATTATTGCAGAACAAACACTTCTTCACTGTAGGAGAAGTCGTAGGAGTGGTGTTCACTACAGGGTTTTTAGGGTTCGCTGTGTATGTACCTACATTTCCAGATTTCCATTTCGGAGATGATTTATTGAAATCTGGTTTTACTACAGTAGTTGCAGTACGTTGGGGTTTATGATGAGAGTTAGTAGAGAAGTTTGAAACACACTTCCCATCTTGGTTGGCTCTTTGTCTTTCGACTAGGGTATGTAAACCTTCTGTAATTTCATTCATGGTCAGAGAGGTTTTATTGTACATAGTACACAATTTATCTAAAGTTTCTCTTGCTAATTTGCGCCTTACAACTACTTTTGTCATCCATTCAGCAGTCTGAATTTGGACTTTAAGGCTTAATGCCTTGAGTAAAGATTCTAGCTCTAGTTTGAAAGTTTGGAGAGAATCTGTAGAATTATTAGCAGATGGTAAATCCAGCAATTTTTGAACTAAGATAGTAATAGTTCTTTCCTTGTTATCGTAGTTGCTCTTAAGCAATTGAACAGCTAGGTCGTAACCATCACTGGTCAGTGTTATGTTAGAGATTACCTTCAAGGCTTCATTTCTTAACAAGCCTTGTAAATAAGTGAACTTGGTTGTTTGAGGGATGTTAGTTTTAGAGTCTACTGCATCCACGAATTTACTCCAGAAATCATCTCAACTCTCATTCTCGTTATCAGAGAATGTGGGTATATTGATCAGAGGTAATTTGACATCAGGATCTGAATGTGCAGTAGAGGTTGTTAATTTGTTTTTTAGCAATTTGCTTTTTAAAGGGTTGAAGTTTAACCTGTACATCATCTTCGTACTGGGCTAAATCATTTACAATGTCCTCAAGTTCAGTTTCACTTACTGAGGTTTTGTAAAGTTCTGTCAAGTACAGATTCATATGCTGTTTAATATGCTCGAATTTACCTTCAGCAACTTGAAGTAAGTCCTCTAATTCAATGTAGTCAACAGGTGACTGTTGTGACAGATTTTGACACTTGGTAATCTGTCGGGTCAAATGACCTTTCAGACCGATAAGGGTCCTTTTTATTTTGTCAGCCGTTTCCATCTTGCTGGGTAAGGGCTGGTCTGATAGTAAATAGTTGTTACTGATGTAACTGGGATATTGGCTCATTCAGTGGAGCTCAATATCAATATAATAGCCTAATGTATTTGAATAAACTATACTACCTCGTTTAGAGGTTAATTTACCTACCTAACAATAGATAGCTAATATTTTGAGTAGTACTCGAATGCCACTATTGGATTTTCGTCCGTTAGCTCATCAATTATCACCATTCGATCCAACAGTGAACATTCGGCAGTACTCAAAAAAAATAATACACGAAATAATATGTTAAAAGCACAAAAAGAGTTTTGGCGATCCCACCCCAAATCAGGGTCAGCACAATCTAAATAATATGTATGTACACCAGTACTGTCTAGTACAGTACTTGCTAAATGATTCCTATTTAGGAATGACTAAATGGTTTAGGCTGCATTTGTACAAACATTAGTACAATTACAGTCTAAATATCCTACCTCATCAAAGGTTGGCATATATGCAATGGTGCAGTAATATAGATATATGGTGCTATGTTTTTGAAATTTTTTGTTTTGATATATATGTTTGTGCTTAGAAACACAAGTGAAAATTTATAAATATATAACACTAAGGTTACTTTATACATAAGTATTACAAGAAATGTTGATAATAATAAATGAGTTTTAGGCTGTAATATGGGCAGTCTGCTGACAGTCGTAAATAATAGAATATAATGGTAAATAGCCTAATAATATTAACACACTAGTTGGTGTTAGTAAACGGTTAATTATATGGGGCCAGTAATTTGGGTGAATATACTGGACCTTAAATGATTAATGGTATATGAATCTAGGTTCGAAGGACCGAAATTTTCCGAGAACCTGTATATTTAGCATTGATCTATCCGGTTCGTTAAGGACCAAAATATTGTGGGGGAAAACCTGACTCCAATAACTAATAATTAAATATATATATACTTCGATAGCAATGAAGGACAACCACTTTTTGAGAAAAAGTGGAAAACAAAAGAGACAATGGTAAAACTGATCCCAAGAACTAGTGTCCTATGAATCTTAGTAAGACTGTAATTCTTGTATAATTGGAGTCAAATTAACTTAAACAAAACTGGGGGGGTTACATGCTAAAAGATGAATACATCCCTAACATTATTCTGGTGCTGGTTCTTCACCAGAGTAAATAAAATATGATAGAAAAAAAAGGTTGATTATAGTATAAATTTGAGGTAAATGCACCTCAATATACTACTGAAATGTTGAACAGCATCAATAAATCAATGGGTTAGTGTAATTGATCTCTTTGAGAGATCACTACTGTAACTACAAAGTTATTGCTACAGATAAAAAAAAGGGACAGCTTAGCTGTAAATCTAGTGAGGTGTAATCAGTTGCTACGCTCCACCGACGACGTGTTGCATAGGGCAAATTGTTGCACATGAAGGTGGGGGAAGCCTAGCACCTCGGTTAGCGTCACCTTGGTACTGAAAGGCAATTACATTGTAGAAATCTTCTACATAATAAGTAACTACAAATACATCCTAAATTATGAGGACAGTAGTGGAAATTATCAGCTAATATCTGAACAATTTATATTCAAGCACTGTGAATTCTCTTTGGAGAAAATAATTAAATAATCATCTATTTAGATGGTGAATTTACTAAGGACACGTACGGGATTTTGTTATTTTGCATTCGGCCTAACGACTGCTAGTCTAAATGTTAACTGTGGCCACATGATAACAAACAGGTAAACCTAGCTGCCGAGCCGCGTGTCCGTTGATGTGGAGAAATTCTTCGTCTTCCAGCTGCTGCTTGAAAAGGTGTTAACTTTGGAATTGCAGATATGCTAGTCTGGGATACGGCTAAATTATGCCAGATAACATGGCACCGCTCTACTGGTCGTGGGAGCAAAATAAGTAGGATCAAAACATAGCTCTGCTACAAGCTGTCAATGGCGTCCACGTCATGCTCTCTCGTGTCTGGTGACGCTCTCCCGTCTTCCTCCTATTCCTTATTGCGCATGCGCGGCTCTCGCGAGATATTTCGAGCGTATAAGGATATGTATATATCGCAATTGACTAAGGAAGGAAGAGGTAATAACGAGTATTAATATCACATTAAATTCTTCTGTGATAAAATAGAATTTCTCGTAACATAAATTGGCTTATTAAAGTTGTGCAGCTAATCGAGGAAATTAAAGTAAAATCATTTACATTAAAGTAATTTCCTCTAGAATGTTTAATGTCAACTAAATAAGGGAATTCCAGTAAGGAGTAGTATACTACGAAATTAAACTTATTAGTAAGTAACTATTTTTAGTAAAGAAAATGATAAACTAGATTCTTATTATAAATCCAACTAAATGTGGAGAAAATTCATGTTACTGCCTGTCATTCCTCACGTCGTCACTCTGACTAGGAAGAATCTGGCAATAAGTTTTAAATAAATCATGATAATGATTAAATCTACAAGTTAGTAATTTTAGTAACTACTTGTGGTTAATACAAAGGTTGCATTAAATGCAAAGATGTATAAAACTGTTGGTTATTTCCAACAGACCATATACTGTACTTGAGTTGGTTTAAGCATGTTGTTTTTATAATTTAAGCCAATAGACAGCTAAATAAAATACTAATAAACAGTACTTTTAACTAAAGTTAGCTAAAGGTTTGCTTTACTGGAAGACCTTAATTAAAAAGATAATTTGACTCTATGTAACTCTGAAAGAACATTGATGCTTAACCATAGCCTCATGCGTCCATGACAAAAATTTTTGTATTCCTTTAGGCTATTGCAGTCTTATCAGTCATGCCTACTCGCTATTTTTGATACAATCTGTAATTAATCTTCATTGCAATTTCATCTTTCCCAGTGATTGTTTCACTTCTTTAAATTCATAATTGTATTTTGGTACTCGATTGTATTTGAAATAAACTTTTTATACTTGCCCTGGTGCTACATAGCCTTCCCGGTTTGGTGCCTTTTTTTATAATTACTTACTTATACTTGCCCTTATTGAATGTAAAAAAATATTTTTTCAGGAGCGTGGCAAGTATGGACAAGTGTTGGATCAGATGAGTCAAGGTAAAGTGCTTATTTAACAACTAGTTCTGGGGATTGGTGGGTGAAACTAAATTGGTGTAGACAACTTCCCACTCTTGTTAGCAAGCTGAGGGGTGACAAGGTTAAGTTTAACAATGTTACAGTATCAACACCATTGCTGGAGTGTGGAGTAGCAAATTCAGTTCCATCTATGGACCTGCATTCCAACTCCCTGGTATGGGGATGCAACACAGACAACGCCATCTGTTGGTGGCGTATGGTCGGTGAAAGGCTCCTGTTTGAAACCTCAGTTAGATAAGGTCGATGATGATGACCACTTGTGGGTAGCTTAACGATGTCAGTGCCATCTAGGTTGTGAAAGCAATTACAATTTCAATTCCCCGGTGGAAGGGCGTTATCCTAAGGTCACCCAGTATACTGTCGGTCTAGCTAATGACGTTTCATGTCTCAGAGGTGACGTAAGGAGGTGATTGTGCTGGAGAGAGCAATTCACCTGGGCAGTACAGAACTCCTGACTTGGTCCTGTGAGAGAACAAAGTGGCTGCCGTTGGAAGTAGTAGTGTGTTAGCTGTTGGATTTATACAGTGTTGTATGGACCGATGTACCCGGGATTTGACCAAGAAGAGACGATAGTAGTGCGCTTGTTGAGAAGTGCTGCTACCCAGCAAACACAGAACGTTTGTGGACGTTTTTAAATGGTGCCACAAATGTAATACTGTAACATTTGACATAAATACGTATTTCTGACTTCCTTAAAACCATTAGATATAACTAAAAACATATATTCTTAAGACACAGGTTTAAAGAGACACAGAGTAAGAGTGACTGAGAGTGAGTAAGAGTGAGATCTCACTCACTCACTCTTACACACTGTCACTCTTACTCCCAGTCACTCTTACTTTCACTTTTATTGTCACTCTTACTCTCACTCACTACTCTCACTCACTCTTACTCTCACTCACTCTTACTCTTACTCACTCACTCTCACTCACTCTGTCACTCTTACCCACTCTTACTCACTCTCTCACTCTTACTCAATCTTACTCTCATTCACTCTTGCTCACTCTCTCACTCTTTCTCACTCTTACTCAATCTTACTCTCATTCACTCTTACTCAATCTTACTCTCATTCACTCCTACTCACTCTGTCACTCTCACTCTTACTCACTTGAGTGAGTAGGAGTGACTGAGAGTAAGAGTGAGTGAGAGTAAGAGTGTCAGTAAGAGTGAGAGTAGGAGTGAGTATGAGAGTAGGAGTGAGTATGAGAGTAGGAGTGAGTATGAGAGTAGGAGTGAGTATGAGAGTAGGAGTGAGTATGAGAGTAGGAATGAGTATGAGAGTAGGAGTGAGTATGAGAGTAGGATATGTTCCTTAATGGAGCCCTGTTGCTTATGCATCGTTAATCGCCTGGAAAGAGATGTTGTTTTCTTGCCTATATACTGAGTTCTTTCAGGCTTACAGTCCCCAAGTGAGCATTTGAAGGCATAGACGACATTGGTCTCTTTCAAAGCATTCTGCTTTGTGTCTGGAGAGTTTCTCATGAGTAGGTTGGCAGTTTTCTTGGTTTTATAGTAAATCGTCAATTGTATTTTCTGATTTTTGTCCGTAGGGATAACATTTCTATGATGTCTTATGATGTCTTCAATGAAACCATTGGAGAAGCCGTTGTTGACTAGGACCTTCCTTACCCTACAGAGTTCTTCGTCAACTTGCTTCCATCCTGAGCTGTGGCTGAGAGCATGGTTGACATAAGCGTTAACAACATTCCTCTTGTACCTGTCTGGGCAGTCACTGTTGGAATTGAGGCACATTCCTATGTTTGTTTCCTTAGTGTAGACTGCAGTGTTGAAACCTCCGCTCCTTTCCATGACTGTTACAACTAGAAAGGGCAGTTTCCCATCCTTCTCCGTCTTGTAAGTGAAACGCAACACAGAATTCCGCTCAAATGCCTCCTTCAGCTCCTGCAGATATAAAGCATATGAAGTCTGTCTGAAACATGTTCCTTTGAGGAAAGCCAGAAAGAGGTTCAATGTAGAAAGAGAATGCAGGCGACATTACAAAAGGAGCCCCTCCGTGGTGCCTCCTTGCCGTGGTGAGGGGCTCACGTACACCTCCCTGGGACCGGTGCGGGTTGCCTGTGCCCCCTCTTTGGGTGGTGTACGTGCTGAAGGGCACCATGTAGGGGCCTTGTGAGCCATCGGACCACCCGCTGGAGGGGTCGCTTGTGAGAGGCCGCCCTGAGTGGATGGTTGGGTGTCCAGGCTAGGGCGATAGGGGGACTGGGGTCTTAGCACCAGTGTGGGAGAATGAACGAAGTAGTAGGACTCCCCTGTTGAAATGGGGGAGCACCGCTGGGGACGACACACCCTTCCTGCACTGGCCCGCGCTCGGCCTCCCTGGCTGCCCTGGTAGGTGGTATCCCTTGGTTCCGGGTCCCATCCCTTTTATTGGTTTGCTATATGGATGACAACTTGACTACTCCTAATCAGACTCATGGGGTGGGCGACCAGGCCCCTGAGTCAGGCCGTCCTGGAAGACCGGGATCTGTCACCTCCGCTACAGAGCCCGGTTTAGGCCCAGACCGGACTCTTCCTCCCTGCTCCCCTCCCTCCTCTGTGGTTGGGTCGAGCTCCAAGCCTGCTGTGGTGACCGTCTCGTCCCCTTGCACGGCTCCATCTCTTCTTTCGACTACTGCACATTTCGACCCATCTCTCTCTACGGGTTCTCATCGCCGTCCCCGCCACGGCCGCTCTCGTATGCTTCCTTCCCATCCTACTTCGTTCCATGCTTTGTTTGGTCCTGCTACATGGACTAAGTACTTTGACCTCCAACCCTTGGACTCTACTCCTCCTGACGATTTTTCCCTTCATAGGCATCTTGTCAATTCAGTGGATGCCTCTGTCACCTTCAACGCCACTCGTCTTGGTACCCGTGTCGTTGGTGCTCCTTCTCAGGATGCGGCCACTCGCTTGGCCGCCTTATCCTGCCTTGGCGAAACCCCTGTTCGGGTCTCGAAGAACGCTTGGTTGAATGCCAGTGTGGGCACTGTTCTCCTCCCGCACCATGTTGCGACCGGTGTTAGGGATCTCAGGGACTGCCACGAGGATATCAAGCATGTCCTCGAGGCCCAGGGTCATTCTGTCCTCCAGGTGGATACATTTACTCGTCCCCCTCATGGTCATCGCCGTCTGCCTCTTCGGGTTGTGAAGGTTGCCTTTGATGGTAGGACCCTTCCATCCTCTGTCATTCTTGCTGGTGCCAGGTGCTCCGTTCAGGAGTATATTCCATCTCCTCGGCTCTGCAGTAAGTGCTGGAAGTTTGGGCATGGTACCCTCAGATGCTCTAGTCCTGTCTCTCTCTGTCCCCTGTGTGGAAGCGAGGGTCACTCTAAGTTGGAGTGCACTTCTCCCCAGGCCCACTGCCTCAATTGCAGTGAGGCACACCCTACCTTCTCCCGTGCGTGTATTCGTTACAAACTTGAAGCGGCTGTCCTCAACTTGAAGCACCGGGACCGTTTGTCTTTTCCTGAGGCTCGGCGCCAAGTTCATCGTCTCCCCTCTTTTGCTGGTATCTCCTATGCTCGAGTGGTGCGCTCTTCCTCTCCTCGTCCTTCCCGCCTTCCTCAGTCTCACAACCGTTTCCGAGCCTTAGACCCAGACACGCCCACCACCACCTCCCCTGTTTCCCTCTGTTCTGTCCCGAAGGGTCCTCCTCCTGGTTCTCTGTCTAGGGCTCCCCTTCTTTTTACCCAGTCTGTCACGTCTCCTGTGTCTTCTATTACCTCTCCTTCTAGTCCTCCTTCCCGTCTTTCTCCTCCGTCTCTTGACTCTCCTCGCCGCCTGACTGTGCGGGCCGACGTCCATCGCTCTCCTGATGGTTGTGTTGTTCGCTCTCGCTCTTCTTCTCCTATCGAGACTCTGGAGTCTGTTGCCCAGTACGTTGCTGCTGGGACGCCTGTATCTTTGAGTCAGAAGTGGAAACCTCGCTCCTCTCCTTCCTCCTCCCCTGTCGGTAAGAAAGCTTTGCTTTCTTCTTCGCCCCCTATCTCTGATTCTATCGTTCCTTCCCTTCCCGCTTCGGTGGTGGTGCCCCCTGTTCCTTCTATGGGGGTTTCTTTAGCCCCCACTTCCATCTCGGTTACTGCCCTTGCTGAGGTGCGCTCCCCTCTTTCTGCCCTCCCCTCTCTTCCCCTTCCTTCTCCTCCAGACCCTGCTCGTCCACCTCTGGTCCGTCCTCCCACTTCTTGCCCTCCTTCTTAACTCAGTTTACCCATGCCCCCTAACCCTGACTTCGCTGACCCTGATCCTGACTGTGCTTTTTTAGCGTGCTGTGTTCCTTCTTCACCTTTGTTTCTTTGCTCTCTGTTGCTCTCCTCTCTCTCTTTGGTAATGTCTTTTCTTCAGTGGAACATCCGTGGATTTTACGCCAATTTCCTTGACCTTCAACTTCTCATTTCACAGTTTTCGCCCCTTTGTGTCTGTCTCCAGGAGCCGATGCTTGGTTCTCGTTCTGGTCGCTTCCGTGGCTATTCTTTTCTCTCCCCTCCCGCAGCGACAGGTACATAATTCTTCTGCTCTCTTGATTAGTTCCGATGTTCCCTTTGTCCCCTTACTTTTTTCCTCGCCTCTCCACTATTCTGCCGCCCGTGTCTTTGTGCATAGATGGTACACGGTTTGTTCCATTTATCTTCCCCCCACTGTCCCACTTTCTCCTCCCAATCTTAAACACATCCTAGACTCCTTGCCGGAGCCTGTGCTCCTGCTGGGTGATTTAAATTGTCGTCATGCCCTTTGGGTTGATGTGGTGACAAACACCCGGGGTCGCCTCCTTGAACCTTTCATCCTCTCTTCTTCCCTGTCTCTTCTTAATTCTGGTGAGCCCACTCATTTGGACTCTCGGACTCGCTCTCTTTCTTGTCTCGATCTTTCTCTGTGCTCGTCATCCCTTTCCTTAGATTTCGGGTGGCGAGTCCTTCATGACCTCCATGGCAGTGACCATTTTTCTATCCTTGTCACTTTTTTCTCCTTTCGCCCTCCTCTCTCCTTCCCTCGGTGGCGGTTTGCCGAGGCTGACTGCCGCCTTTTTACTCTCCGTGCTACTATTTCCGACCTCTCTGTTTTACCTCTCCCTCGCACCCTCCTTCTTTTTCATGACACTGTCTTTGACGCTGCCCTCCACTCTATTCCTCGCTCTTCCTCTCGGGGAACGCGGAAGTGCGTTCCCTGGTGGAGTTTGGACTGTGCTCGGGCTATACGCTGTAAGCGTGCAGCCTGGAAGAGACATCGCCGTCGGCAGACGGTTGAGTCTTTTCTTTTGTTTCGGAAGGCGAGTGCGGTGGCCCGTAGGACCATCCGTGCGGCTAAACATGCTTGCTGGGCGACTTATGTCTCCACTGTTACTTCCAAAACTCCTCTTCCGCTGGTCTGGAAGCGTATCCGCAAAGTTGCGGGTAAGTTTGTTCCCGATGTCTCACCGGTCCTTCGCCTCCATGATGCTCTTGTGGCGGACCAGTTGCAGGTTGCGACCGAACTGGGTTCCCATTTCTCCTCTGTTAGTTCTGGTTCTCATCTCCCCCAATCCTTCCTTCTTCGCAAGCCTCTCCTTGAGTCTCGTCCTTTAAATTTCTGTACTTTTCTTCACCTTCCCAATAATGATCCCTTCTCTCTCTCTGAACTTCAATCTGCCCTAGCCCTTTGTGGTTCTACGGCAGCGGGCTCTGATGGCATTCATTATGAAATGCTTCGCCATCTCCCTCCGTGCACGTCTCAGTATTTACTGAGTCTGTACAATCGGGTCTGGGAGTCGTCGTCAGTCCCTGCAAACTGGCTCGATGCTGTTGTCCTCCCTGTTCGGAAACCAGGGTCTCTCGGGTCATCCCCCAAGGACTTCCGCCTTATTGCCCTCACGAGTTGTGTCTGCAAGCTCTTTGAACTTATGGTTAATGTTCGTTTGATGTGGTTCTTAGAACATTATAACCACCTCTCTCCTTCTCAATTTGGTTTTCGCAAGTGCCGCAGCACAACGGATGTCCTGGTGAACTTGGAGGTCTATATTCGTACTGCTTTTACTGCGAAGACCTCCGTTGTTGCCGCCCTTTTTGACCTGGAAAAGGCTTACGACACTACCTGGCGGTATCATATTTTGTCTCAACTTCGTTCTTTTGGCCTTCGTGGGAACCTCCCTCTCTTCCTCCAGAGCTTCCTCTCTCGTCGTTCCTTTCGTGTGCGGCTCTCTCTGCCCCTTTTTGGCAGTATGAGGGTGTACCCCAGGGTAGTGTTCTGAGCACTACTCTTTTTCTAGTTGCCCTCAACGGTCTTCTTTCTTCTCTTCCTTCTGACGTCTTCTCTGCTCTCTATGTTGATGATCTTACCCTTTGCTGTCGGGGTGATGATTCGCCTCTCCTTCAACGGCGGCTTCAACTTGCGATTGATGCCGTGTCGTCTTGGGGCCACCGATCATGGCTTCAGGTTCTCTGCATCTAAGACTTGTGCTATGACTTTTACTCGGAAGCATGTCGTTCTTCGTCCCTCTTTGTCGCTTTGTGGTCATCCCATTGTGTACAGGGATTCCGCAAAGCTCTTGGGGTTAGTCTTTGACACTCGTTTGTCTTGGTCAGCCCATATCTCTTACCTCCGAGTTGAGTGCTTTAAGGTCCTTAACCTACTTAAGGTTTTGTCCCATACTTCCTGGGGAGCGGATAGACGCACGCTCCTATATTTGCACTCCTCTCTCGTCCTGTCTAAACTCGATTATGGTTGCCCTGCTTACTCTTCTGCTTCTCCTTCTACTCTTCGCCGTCTTGATGCTTTGGACCATACTGGGTTGCGTCTCAGCTCTGGTGCCTTTCGTTCGACTCCCGCCCTCAGTTTGTATGTTGACACTGGCTTTCTCTCTCTGCAGGACCGCCGTGATCGCTACTTTCTTCGCTATCTTGCGCGGTCCTTACAGCATCCTTCCTCTCGCCTCTGTCGTGCTTTGACTTTTCCTCCTCCTGTAGCTCCTGTTCCTCTTCATCGTCTCCCACTTTCTCTCTGGTTATCTCGCTTGCAGGATTCTCTTTCTGTTCATCTTTCTAATGTTTCTCCTCATATTGTTCCATGGAGTGATTGTATACAAAATGAGGTCAATGGGTATAACTGGTAAAGTAGGACGCTGGATACTCAATTTCCTGTCGAACAGAACACAAAGAGTAACAGTCAATCAAAGTAAAATCGAATCTGAGCGCAGTTAAAAGCTCTGTACCTCAAGGTACAGCCCTTGTACCACTGCTGTTCCATATTCTGATATCAGATATAGACAAAAACACAAATCACAGCTTCGTGTCATCCTTTGCAGATGATACAAAAATTAGCATGAAAATTACCTCTGCTGAAGACATTGATAAACTCCAAACAGATATTAACAAAGTTTTCGTTTGGACAGCAGAAAATAACATGATGTTTAACGGTGATAAATTCCAGGTACTCAGATACAGCAGAAATGTGGATCTTAATCATAATACAGGGTACAAAACACAATCGAATCTGCCCATAGTAGGAAAGCAGCATGTCAAGGATTTGGGAATAATGATGTCCGACGACCTAACGTTTAGGGAGCATAACCAAGCAAGTATTGCGTCAGCCAGAAAAATGATAAGATGGATTACGAGAACCTTCAAGCCCAGAGATCCCATCACAATGGTTGTACTCTTCAAATCACTTGTGTTGTCCCGTCTTGAGTACTGCTCAGTACTCACTTTCCCCTTCAGAGCAGGAGAGATTGCTGAAATTGAGGGAATACAGAGAACATATACGGCACGCATAGACGAGATAAAGCACCTAAATTATTGGGATCGACTCAAAGCTCTCCAAATGTACTCACTAGAAAGGAGACGAGAGAGATACCAAATAATATACACATGGAAAATATTGGAGGGACAGGTCCCAAATCTGCACAGTAAAATAACAACGAAGAGCAGAGGTGCCATGGGCACAATCAGAGAACACTGTATGAACTTCAGAGGTCCACGGTTGTTCAACGTCCTACCAGGGAGTACCAGAAATATTAAAGGAACAACCGTGGACATCTTCAAGTGGAAACTAGATTGTTTCCTTCAAGGAGTGCCGGACCAACCAGGCTGTGGTGGGTATGTGGGCCTGCGGGCCGCTCCAAGCAACAGCCTGGTGGACCAAACTTTCACAAGTCAAGTCTGGCCTCATGCCGGGCTTGGGGAGTAGAAAAACTCCCAGAACCCCATCAACCAGTAGCTGGTGTTGTTGCGAACTTGTTGCAGTTGTTGCGAACTTGTTGCAACCAGTGGTTGGAGGCGTTTGTTTGGGTTTGGGTTTAAACTGTTAGTAGATAGTGGTATGGGAATGGATATGGCGGAAGGAGGTAATAAAAGTATGTGTTTGTGGGAGAAACAAATTGGCAAAATGATCAGGAAGAGAAGGGTCTCAAAATAACAATACACTTAGGGTATATTACACCAGCAGCAGAAGTCTAAGAAACAAAATAAACGATTTAAATGCTCTTGTCTACACAGAAAAAAATAGATATTATTGCACTTACCGAAACGTGGATGAATGTAGAAAACAGAGAACGATTAGTCGAATATCAAATAGATGGATTTATACTATTTCAAACAAATAGATATATTAGACGAGGAGGGGGAATAGCCATATATGTTAGGAAAAATTTGAAATGTAGTCTCAAAGAAGGAATCAAAACTGAGCCACATACAGAAACTATTTGGACAGAATTACACGAAAGAACAAATAATCTTAGAATTGGTGTTATATATAGGCCACCAAACTCAAACAGGATGGAAGCAAAGCACCTCTACAGGATTGGATTGTGAGGATTGTGATGTTGTGTACCTTGACTTTAGCAAAGCTTTTGATACAGTGTCACATGAAAGACTGATAAAAAAATAAAGGCTCATGGCATTGGGGGTGCTATATTAAGTTGGATTAGGGCATGGCTATTCCAAAGGAAACAGAGAGTTAGTAGCTTAAATTGCATTCACTGGAAAGGCGAAGAGTTAGGGGTGACATGAGAGAGGTTTACAAGTGGATGAATGGACACAATAAAGGGGGATATTAATAGGGTACTAAAAGTATCAACACAAGACAGAACACAAAACAATTGGTATAAATTAGATAAATTTTGATTTAGGAATGACTTGGGTAAATACTGGTTCAGTAACAGGATTGTTGATTTGTGGAACCAATTACCGTGTAACGTGGTGGAGGTGGGGTCCCTCGATTTTTTCAAGTGCGGGTTGGATGTGGATGAATGTGGGTTGGACATGTATATGAGTGGTATATGGTATATGAGTGGTTCAACAAAAATGCCTTTGATAAAAACGTATATAGAATGCAACATGAAGGTAGATTACCAACAGAGCTTTCACTGCCAATTCTATTCAGCAGCCATACACAAAAAATGTGCCAACATGACTAATAATTCAAGGAGAAATTGTCCCAGTGACCACTTTGTGTTCTGGCTTTGAAAAAAGGATGATGTAACTCTTTTGCAATTTCTGCATAGCAATTTCTAATGTCTTCAAACAAACTGTACAATACACCAAGGTACAACCAGATGCGGCACAGAACTCGGTGGCAGCGGCGCCGGAGCAGTGCGGGGCCCCCTGAGGAGTGCGGGGAGTCGGGGCCCCCTGAGCAGTGCGGGGAGTCGGGGCCCCCTGAGTAGTGCGGGGAGTCATGGGCGCCTGAGCAGACCGCAGAGTCGGGGGCGCCTGAGCAGACCGCGGAGTCGGGGGCGCCCGAGCAGACCGCGGAGTCGGGGGCGCCTGAGCAGACTGCAGAGTCGGAGGCATCTGAGCAGACCACAGAGTTGGGGACGCCTGAGCAGAGCGCGGTGTCGCGGGCACCAGAGCAAAGTGCGGTGTCGCAGGCACCGGAGCAGAGCACAGTGTCGGGTACGCCACAGCAGAGTGCGTTCCCTGGCAAAGGGAAACAAACAAAACAAGGCCCCAAAATGGTATTATTGGTATTTGTTGGTATTACAAATGGGCAACCTGTAAACATGGGATATCGGGAAGAACAAATGGAACATGTAAGTACGATCACCCTAGAACGTGCAGAAACCTTCTCAATACAGGTAAATGTACCAAAAGCTGTGAATACTTTCACCCAGAAATTTGCAAGAACTCTTTGGACAGGAAAGAGTGCTTCAATGCTGAATGTCCAGCTTTTCATACAAGAGGCGAATAAAACCGACAGACCGCCACTATGAAAACAGCCACTACTCCATCGACTAGGATAATTTTTTAGCAAGAGGTGGAGGAGAAGAATGGCTAAAAATGACCAGACTATCACCAACTCGGTCAAATGCTAGAGAGGACGCAAACACAGTGGCCTCCTTACCAGAGCCTCGGATATTAACACCAAGTAAGGCATCCAGCACTTCCACTAACACGATAACATCATTTATATTTGCCAACATCCAGGGTATAAAAACACGCAAATCCAACAAAGTTCACTTTATAGATGGTCTCCTTCATGAGGCAAATGCAGTGTTTGCAGCCCTAACAGAAACCCACACAAAGGACTACCATGATGGTGAAATATGGATCTCAGAGTGCAATCTTTTCAGATGTGATAGGAACACCGGCTTCAGGATGGGGTCAGCCTCTACATCAGACACACTCATCTGTACTGAGCTGCTAAACACCTCAAATGATATGGTGGAAGTGCTGATAATCAAAATAGAGATCCTAAATGTAGTTATTGTCCTTGTATATAAGTCACCGGAGGCAAACCCTCAGCAGTTTAAAGACCAACAAATTAAAATAGAAGACTGCTTGGAAACCCTCAAATCCAGCACTGAACATCATCCTACTTGGGGACTTCAATCTATGGCACCAGAAATGGTGCTACTAGTGAACATTCTGCACCCACATCCGCCACCAATATGATGTTAATAAACTAGGACGATGGAGTGGTCATATCAGGATGACAATTGTGCAGATAAATGGGGAAGATAATTGCAGATGAGGAGTCACAATAACGTGGCTGAAATATGTTGACCAAACCTACACACTAGTCTGTGAAGGGACGACTAGATAATTGTTTATCTAATAGATGGAAGATGTTAATTGTTTCCACCGTGTTTACTCTGCGATATCAAATGGAATCGCTTGTCAATGGTCATTTTGACAATGTAACCACTAGGCTTCTAACGTTGGTTTAGTGCTTATAAGCCATGTGGGGGAAAACCTGACTCCAATAACTAATAATTAAGTATATATATACTTCGATAGCAATGAAGGACAACCACTTTTTGAGAAAAAGTGGAAAACAAAAGAGACAATGGTAAAACTGATCCCAAGAACTAGTGTCCTATGGATCTTAGTAAGACTGTAATTCTTATATAAATGGAGTCAAATTAACTTAAACAAAATTGGGGGGTTACATGCTAAAAGAAGAATACATCCCTAACATTATTCTGGTGTTGGTTCTTCACCAGAGTAAATAAAATGTGAAAGAAAATATGGTTGATTATAGTATTAATTGGAGGTAAATGCACCTCAATATACTACAGAAATGTTGAACAGCATCAATAAATCAATGGGATAGTGTAATTGATCTCTTTGAGAGATCACTACTGTAACTACAAAGTTATTGCTACAGATAAAAAAAAAGGGACAGCTTAGCTGTAAATCTAGTGAGGGGTAATCAGTTGCTACGCTCCACCGACGACGTGTTGCATAGGGCAAATTGTTGCACATCAAGGTGGGGAAGCCTAGCACCTCGGTTAGCGTCGCCTTGGTACTGAATGGCAATTACATTGTAGAAATCTACATAATAAGTAACTACAAATATATCCTAAATTATGAGGACAGTAGTGGAAATTATCAGCTAATATCTGAACAATTTATATTCAAGCACTGTGAATTCTCTTTGGAGAAAATAATTAAATAATCATCTATTTAGATGGTAAATTTACTAAGGACACGTACGGGTTTTTGTTATTTTGCATTAGGCCTAACGACTGCTAGAGTAAATGTTAACTGTGGCCACATGATAACAAACAGGTAAACCTAGCTGCCGAGCCGCGTGTCCGTTGATGTGGAGACTTGAGCAATTCTTCGTCCTCCAGCTGCTGCTTGAAAAGGCGTTAACTTTGGAATTGCAGATATGCTAGTCTGGGACACTGCTAAATTATGCCAGATAACGTGGCACCGCTCTACTGGTCGTGGGAGCGAAATAAGTAGGATCAAAACATAGCTCTGCTACAAGCTGTCAATGGCGTCCACGTCATGCTCTCTCGTTCTCTCGTGTCTGGTGATGCTCTCCCGTCTTCCTCCTATTCCTTATTGCGCATGCGCGGCTCTCGCTAGACATTTCGAGCGTAAATGGATATGTATATATCGAAATTGACTAAGGAAGGAAGAGGTAATAATTAGTATTAATATCACATTAAATTCTTCTGTGATAAAATAGAATTTCTCGTAAAATAAATTGGCTTATTAAAGTTGTGCAGCTAATCAAGGAAATTAAAGTAAAATCATTTACATTAAAGTAGTTTCCTCTAGAATGTTTAATGTCAACTAAATAAGGGAATTCCAGTAAGTAGTAGTATACTACGAAATTAAACTTATTAGTATGTAACTATTTTTAGTAAAGAAAATGATAAACTAGATTCTTATTATAAATCCAACTAAATATAGAGAAAATTCATGTTACTGCCTGTCGTTCCTCACGTCGTCACTCTGACTAGGAAGAATCTGGCAATAAGTTTTAAATAAATCATGATAATGATTAAATCTACAAGTTAGTAATTTTAGTAACTACTTGTGGTTAATACAAAGGTTGCATTAAATGCAAAGATGTATAAAACTGTTGGTTATTTCCAACAGACCATATACTGTACTTGAGTTGGTTTAAGCTTGTTGTTTATATAATTTAAGCCAATAGACAGCTAAATAAAATACTAATAAACAGTACTTTTAACTAAAGTTAGCTAAAGGTTTGCTTTACTGGAAGACCTTAATTAACAAGATAATTTGACTCTATGTAACTCTGAAAGAACATTGATGCTTAACCATAGCCTCATGCGTCCATGACAAAAATGTATTCCTTTAGGCTATTGCAGTCTTATCAGTCATGTCTACTCACTATTTTTGATACAATCTGTAATTAATCTTCATTGCAATTTCATCTTTCCCAGTGATTGTTTCTATTCTTTAAATTCATAATTGTATTTTGCTACTCGATTGTATTTGAAATAAACTGTTTATACTTGCCCTGGTGCTACATAGCTTTCCCGGTTTGGTGCCTTTTTTTGATAATTACTTACTTATACTTGCCCTTAATGAATGTAAAAAAAATATTTTTTCAGGAGCGTGGCAAGTATGGACAAGTGTTGGATCAGATGAGTCAAGGTAAAGTGCTTATTTAACAACTAGTTCTGGGGATTGGTGGGTGAAACTAAATGGGTGTAGACAACTTCCCACTCTTGTTAGCAAGCTGAGAGGAGACAAGGTTAAGTTTAACAATGTTACAGTATCAACACCGTTGCTGGAGTGTGGAGTAGCAAATTCAGTTCCATCTATGGCCCTGCATTCCAACTCCCTGGTATGGGGATGCAACACAGAAAACGCCATCTGTTGGTGGCTTATCGTCGGTGAAAGGCTCCTGTTTGAAACCTCAGTTAGATAAGGTCGATGATAATGACCACTTGTGGTTAGCTAAACGATGTCAGTGCCATCTAGGTTGTGAAAGCAATTACAATTTCAATTCCCCGGTGGGTGTTATCCTAAGGTCACCCAGTATACTGTCCGTCTAGCTAATGACGTTTCATGTCTCAGAGGTGACGTAAGGAGGTGATTGTGCTGGAGAGAGCAATTCACCTGGGCAGTACAGAACTCCTGACTCGGTCCTGTGAGAGAACAAAGTGGCCGCCGTTGGAAGTAGTAGTGTATTAGCTGTTGGATTTATACAGTGTTGTATGGACCGATGTACCCGGGATTTGACCAAGAAGAGACG
Source organism: Procambarus virginalis (assembly GCA_020271785.1). Classification (NCBI taxonomy): domain Eukaryota; kingdom Metazoa; phylum Arthropoda; class Malacostraca; order Decapoda; family Cambaridae; genus Procambarus; species Procambarus virginalis. The sequence goes on along the minus strand of WNGS01165638.1, from coordinate 85,277 downwards.
ATAGTAGTGTGTTTGTTGAGAAGTGCTGCTACCCAGCAAACACAGAACGTTTGTGGACGTTTTTAAATGGTGCCACAAATGTAATACTGTAACATTTGACATAAATACGTATTTCTGACTTCCTTAAAACCATTAGATATAATTAAGAACATATATTCTTAAGACACAGGTTTAAAGAGACACAGAGTAAGAGTGACTGAGCGTGAGTAAGAGTGAGTGAATGAGAACTCACTCACTCACCCTTACACACTCTGTCACTCTTACTTTCACTTTTATTGTCACTCTTACTCTCACTCACTCTTACTCTCACTCACTCTTACCCACTCTTACTCACTCTTTCTCACTCTTGCTCAATTTTACTCTCATTCACTCTTACTCAATCTTGCTCTCATTCACTCCTACTCACTCTTACTCACTCGAGTGAGTAGGAGTGACTGATAGTAAGAGTGTCAGTAAGAGTGAGAGTAAGTGTAAATATGAGAGTAAGAGTAAGTAGGAGAGAAGGAGTGATGATACAACTATTAGTCGAATATCAAATAAATGGATTTATACTATTTCAAACAAATTGATATATTAGACGAGGAGGGGGAGTAGCCATATATGTTAGGGAAAAATTTAAATGTAGTCTCAAAGAAGGAATCAAAACTGAGCCACATACAGAAACTATTTGGACAGAATTACACGAAAGAACAAATAATCTTATAATAGGTGTTATATATAGGCCACCAAACTCAAACAGGATGGAAGCAAAGCACCTCTACAGGATTGGATTGTGAGGATTGTGATGTTGTGTACCTTGACTTTAGCAAAGCTTTTGATACAGTGCCACATGAAAGACTGATAAAAAAAATAAAGGCTCATGGCATTGGGGGTGCTATATTAAGTTGGATTAGGGCATGGCTATTCCAAAGGAAACAGAGAATTAGTAGCTTAACCCTTAACATGCTCGGGGTCTAATATACTGCTATCCGCACAGGTGCATGTCATTTTGAAAAAAAAAATTTTTTTTTTGCTAATCTGTTAAGTTTCGTTCACTGNTATAAAACACTAGAGTCAGCCTAGGGTAGGGGACCACGTGGTACACTGGGACCCTGTTAGCATAACAGGTACGATAAACCTTAAATATACTTACTACACCCCAGGTATACTACTCTACACATAACGATAGGTATGCCAGACATATACAAACTGAGTAAGAGTACTTAACCAACTAAGTCACAGAAATAAAGAATTAAGAGGAAGGAGGAGAGCGCGTCCGAACAGCACAGCAGTCAGCAGAGAAGAGCGTCTCCCTGCAGCATGCGTGTGGTGCGGGAAGAGCCCAATTGATCATACAGCTATACACATTAAAACATCTCCCCTTATGCCTCATATTGCTACTTTCCTCACTCTACGGGTAGTTAAACTTATAACAATGTTACTTAATCCACAACAAGTTTAAGAGCCTAAATGCTTTGTGAGCCACACAAATAATCGTACTTCAGGCAGGGATGATTACAAACAGCTACATCTCTCTAGCGTGCCCTGCCATATTGTCGTTAATAAGCTCAATTTTGACCTCTGGTTTCCATCTAAAGAACCCAGAGTCGTAACAGACAGTAAGTGTTTGCTGGGGGCATGTTGGACAGTAAGTGTTTGCAAGAGGCATGTTGGACAGTAAGTGTTCGTTGTCGTCGTGTTGGACAGTAAGTGTTCGCTGTCGTCGTGTTGGACAGTAAGTGTTCACTGTCGTCGTGTTGGACAGTAAGTGTTTGGTGGAGGAATGATGGACAGTAAGTGTTTGCTGGAGGCATGTTGGACAGTAAGTGTTGCTGGAGGCCTGTTAGACAGTAAGTGTTTGCTGGAGGCATGTTGGACAGTAAGTTTTCGCTGGGGGCATGTTGGACAGTAAGTGTTCACTGTCGTCATGATGGACAGTAAATGTTCGCTGTCATCGTCTTGGAAAGTAAGTGTTTGCTGGAGGCATGTTGGACAGTAAGTGTTTGCTAGAGGCATGTTGGACAGTAAGTGTTTGCTGGGGGGCATGATGGACAGTAAGTGTTCGCTGTCGTCGTGTTGGACAGTAAGTGTTTGCTGGGGCATGTTGGACAGTAATTGTTTGTTGTCGTCGTGATGGACAGTAAGTGTTAGCTGGGGCATGTGGACAGTAAGTGTTAGCAGGAGGCATGTTAGACAGTAAGTGTTGCTAGAGGCATGTTGGACAGTAAGTGTTTGCTGGGGGCAAGTAGGACAGTAAGTGTTTGCTGGAGGCATGTTGGACAGTAAGTGTTTTCTGGGGGCATGTTGGACAGTAAGTGTTTGCTGGGGGCATGTTGGAGAGTAAGTGTTTGCTGGAGGCATGTTAAGCAGTATGTGTTTGCTGGGGGCATGTTGGACAGTAAGTGTTTGCTAGAGACATGTTGGACAGTAAGTGTTTGCTAGAGACATGTTGGACAGTAAGTGTTTGCTAGAGACATGTTGGACAGTAAATGTTTTCTGGAGGCATGTTGGACAGCAAGTGTTTGCTGGGGCATGATGGACAGTAAGTGTTCGCTGTCGTCGTGTTTGACAGTAAGTGTTCGCTGTCGTCGTGTTGGACAGTAAGTGTTAGATGGGGCATGTTGGACAGTAAGTGTTCGCTGTCGTCGTGTTGGACAGTAAGTGTTTGCAGGAGGCATGTTGGACAGTAAGTGTTTGCTGGAGGCATGTTGGACAGCAAGTGTTGCTGGGGGCACGATGGACAGTAAGTGTTCGTTGTCGTCCAGTTGGACAGCAAGTGTTTGCTGGGGGTATGTTGGACAGTAAACGTTCATTGTCGTCGTATTGGACAGTAAGTGTTTGCTGGGGCATGTTGGACAGTAAGTGTTTGCTGTGGCATGTTGGAGAGTAAGTGTTTGCTGGGAACATGTTGGACAGTAAGCGTTTGCTGGAGGCATGTTGGACAGTAAGTGTTTGCTGGGGGCATGTTGGACAGTAAGTGTTTGCTGGGGGCATGTTGACAGAGTTGCTGGAGGCATGTTGGACAGTAAGTGTTTGCTGGAGGCATGTGGACAGTAAGTGTTTGCTGGAGGCATGTTGGACAGTAAGTGTTTGCTGGGGCATGTTGGACAGTAAGTGTTTGCTGGGGCATGTTTGGACAGAGTTTGCTGGAGGCATGCTGGACAGTAAGTGTTTGCTGGAGGCATGTTGGACAGTAAGTGTTTGCTGGAGGCATGTTGGACAGTAAGTGTTTGCTAGGGCATGTTGGACAGTAAGTGTTTGCTGGAGGCATGTTTGACAGTAAGGTTTGCTGGAGGCATGTTGGACAGTAAGGTTTGCTGGAGGCATGTTGGACAGTAAGTGTTTGATGAGGCATGTTGGACAGTGTTTCTGGAGGCATGTTGGACAGTAAGTGTTTGCTTCAGGCATGTTGGACAGTAGTGTTTGCTGGGGGCATGTTGGACAGTAATTGTTCTGTAGGTATGTTGGATAGTAATTGTTTGCTGGAGGCATGTTGGACGGTAAGTGTTTGCTGGAGGCATGTTAGACAGTAAATGTTTGCTGGGGGCATATTGGACAGTGTTTGCTGGAGGCATGTTTGACAGTAAGTGTTTGCTGGGGGCAAGATTGACAGTAAGTGTTTGATTTAGGCATGTTGGACAGTAAGTGTTTGATGGGGGCATGTTGGACAGTGTTTCTGGAGGCATGTTGGACAGTAAGTGCTTGCTGGGGGCATATTGGACAGTGTTTGCTGGATGCATGTTGGACAGTAAGTGTTTGCTGGGGGCAAGTTTGACAGTAAATTGCTTTAGGCATGTGGACAGTAAGCGTTTGCTGGGGGCATGTGGGACAGGTTTGCTGGAGGCATGTTGGACAGTAAGTGTTCGTTGTCGTCGTGTTGGACAGCAAGTGTTCACTGTCTTCGTGTTGGAAAGTGTGAGAGTTTTTTGGCTGACTTAAGTCAGTGGAATGAATAAAATTGGTATAAGGAATTGAGCTCGGAAATTTCTAAGATTTTCTTTATTCTTTAACCTTTATTCCTGTCGTGATATTCAACTAGGTCGCCTGAGGAAGGACTTGCTTAGCTAACACATGGTGTAGTAAGCAGCTCATTCCTCACTTTGGGACCCTGTACGAACAATTGACTAGGCGCGAGCAAACGCCGAGACCCCAATGAAATTGAAATCCCCTCCACTTGGTCGTTGACCTTCGTAATCGCCGAAGCGAATCTAACGAGTAGGTCCTGGGCTCTCACAACAATAATTTATTGTTGTGTAGTGCCGTATATTTGATCCAAAGCTCAGAATAAGTTCAATTTAATAGTCGAGTGTGAAGAACATTTGCATAACAATAATAATGTGTGGGGTGTAACGAAAAGACAGTGTTAACCATAACAACTTAGTTTATTCAATAAAGTACTAACTACTACAACAAAACAAAAATAAATGTCAATGACGTTACTCGAAATCCTTCCTGTGACACTATCAATGACAGCTAGACACCAGCCCCTCGGACTGCATAATGAACTAACTCGAACATAAGCGTGACCACAGAGGAATCAACAAGCAAGCAAGAACTAACAGATCTATAATCACAATTACAACAAATGACACAGTGGTTCTGAAACACGTCTCCAGTAACCTCCTAACTGTTCTACGCCTCAGTGCAGTCTACACCTGCAATAGCGGTTGCAATGCAATCAAATCAGTAGTCTTTCAATGAAATCAATAACTAATGGGTTCACTGGCAACTCCAGCACCCTTAGTCAAATTAATCTTTACGTTAACACTCCGTCCCACGGACGATCAATAATCAATACAATTGATTTACGTTAATATAATAACCTTCTCTTACAACTGTCACTAGTAACGCGGAAATTACACAACACTCTACCCGTCGAGCATTCAGTGAGAAAATCCCATTAATCCCTGTACTACAAGACAGCTGATTAATCTCTTTACTAGTTACGTTAATTTACGTTAATCGGTTACTAATCACTCAGCGATGGTAAACTCTGATTTACAATGTCCAAAGTGCTAAGAGAACGGTAATCACTCGTGATTACCTTTAGAGTAATTAATTACTATCCTCAAGATCAATAATTAAACGGTTAAATACGCAACCTTTCACACTGGCTCAGCAATATACATTAAGGTATGAATTCCGTCTGAGCCTTCCATACTCAGTCCAATTCAGGTGGCTAATAACAGTAATTAGGCACCACGTTTACGTTATTCAAAATGACGTTACTCTTCCCACGAGTCAATCAAGTGCCGGTACTTCCGGACATAAATAACGACGTTACGTTAATGGAACAATGTAGCCTTCGTGTGAGTCGATCAAACAAGGATCGAGATTAATTACTTTGACTTCCTGAAACACGTCAATTACCCGGCCCACTGACCGTTAATTACGACAGACAATACTCTAATTCATATCTGGCTGGTGGCTAGGCTCCTTGAGACTACCGTAGCTGCTTGCAGGAAAGTAAATTAACCCAAACGTATTCTACGATACTCATATTGTCAAAGAACAAATTCTCTTAAAGCAATGGGCGTTCCCTTGGTTACGTTATATTAATTGCCTCGCAATCACCTCACTGAATACTGGACTTCGATGTCCTACCAGATAAACAGGAAAATATATGTATACCCAAGTACTCGTCTACAGCCGAGTTCACCCACGACAATGACAATCACACTAACAAATCACAGTGATTTACGTTACAATCCGGTTGCAATGACAATACTGCAGAACCTAGTAAAATAACATACAGGACATGAACCCTCTAGAACACTGCCCCCACAATGCTTTACTGAACTGCAGTCACCCACGGTGTTTGCTCAACTCTAGCAACAATCACTAACAATGACAACCCCTTTGCAACAACACACACGGCAAGTACTCAAATTTCCAAGTATTAGAATACTGCTCAACACTTACTTACTTACTGTTGCAAATGACCCCAGTGCACTCAATAACCCCTAGAACATAGGTCCCAAATTTGCAATCACCACACAGTAAATAACACAATAACACTGGGCACCGTGACACTACGATTATATATATATATATATATATATATATATATATATATATATATATATATATATATATATATATATATATATATATATACATATATATATATATATATATATATATATATATATATATATATATATATATATATATATATATATATATATATGCTGACACAGGTAGCATACAGCTATCAAACGTTATTGGGAACACTAAGGAGATCTCGCACTCCTTAAATCACATGGGTGAGCGATTTATCGATCACGCATGCCGAATAAACACTCCCGAGTTTTACGTTACTCGACAGAGCGATGGCTGCCACTCCCGACAGCCTCGTCACTCACCAAATTCTACCAAAATTACGTTAATACTGCAACCACAATATATATATATATATATATATATATATATATATATATATATATATATATATATATATATATATATATATGTGTGTGTGTAAAATCACACTTGTCACGGCCCTGGGAACAATACAAGAAATTAAAACCACACTGTGGCACACTCCACAATAATCATTGCCAGGAATCACTGACGTTACACATACCTGAGCGCTCAGTGATGAAATTCCACACCTGCAAGACTACACATGAAATGATATCACTCCGTCCCACAGACGATCAAGAATGAATTAATTACCACAATGGAATAATAATTATTACATGGACATCCTCTCAGTCCTTGCCTAATCTATGTATACTCTGTTCCCGTGTGTACCCACACACACACACACACTCTGTACGTCTGTGTACACAAGACGTAAGTCCCCCAGGACTGACAAGATGACAACAAGGGTGATTATCTCCTCGTCCACACTTCACTTCACCTCACAGGTGCTGTGTGACAATGCAACGGAACACTTGACCTCGAATTCAAGCTTTAGAGACTACTAATCACCAGAAATACACATATAGGTACTTACATTCATACTGCCGGCTCACACACACCATTCCCATACATCAGGCACCCCGCTATGGGTGGCTGGCTCAGTGGTGGTAGGCGGCTGGTACCTCAAGTCGTATTTTTCATACAATTGGCGCGCACACGAACCCTCCCACTCACAACACGGCTTGTTTCGTACCCTCGACCCACCGGTGAAGTGAAGCGTTCGTACCCAGGTGATGCGCACAACGATAGCTTCTTAAACAAACATGGGAAATCTGCCTTAAAGCACTAACACTTATTTCCCCGTTCCCATCGACTGCTACAGAGCACTAGCAAGTCTTATCATCACTGGTATGGGATCTACGAGTCTGTTACTGCTCGTATGCACATTACCCCACGATCTTAGATCGACCACAAGATCTTCTCCATCCACTCGCTGTTCACAATGTTTTTTTTTTTCTCTCCTCCAAGCGACGACTTCGGCCGGATTCTGTGATGACCGCTGTCGTAGATGAAGCAGGAATTGAAGCAGCTGAGTAGTTAAACCACCACGACGCACTATACTCAATTTGGCCGAATTGAGTACAGGAGCGTCCTGACACAGTGGAGGTTATGTCCAGAATGACGCCTACACCCGCCGATTCGCGTGTCCTCTTCGAAATAACCAATGAGAGGAAGGCATACAGCGGCCTCCCCTCTCATCCAATCAGCAACGGTGTAGCAAGGCCCCTAGGGCAACTCCAAGATGGCCGACCAACATGGCGGCTCAAGATGTTTACTAAGATGGCGGCTGATTCCATGGCGACGACTCAAGTGGCTAGCGAGCGGGGCGGCCCGCAGCTCACCCACGGCAGCGGCCTAACTGTTTTCCCGTGCAAGCTAGTCCCTCGCTCCATGACTTACAATGAGATGATCCTATCGGCTCTATCTCTGTCCACAAACATGCTACCACGGCCAAGGTAACATTTCTGGACTGCTGATGACTGGGGCTATCGCATGAGCCCAAACACTAGATGTTTCGGTTGCAGGTTACCAAACTTAAGTCCGCACACTTAACAAGTGCACTTAACAAGTGTACTGGCCTCCCACAGGCATAAGAGCACTATTGTAAGTGAGCTGGTGAACCATTCCCTTACAGAAAGTAAGTGTTCGCTGTCGTCGTGTTGGAAAGTAAGTGTTTGCTGGAGGCATGTTGGACAGTAAGTGTTTGCTGGAAGCATGTTGGACAGTAAGTGTTTGCTGGGGGCATGATGGACAGTAAGTTTTCGCTGTCGTCGTGTTGGACAGTAAGTGTTCGCTGTCGTCGTCTTGGACAGTAAGTGTTGGTGGGGGCATGTTGGACAGTAAGTGATTGCTGGAGGCATGTTGGGCAGTAGGTGTTTGCTGGGGGCATGTTGGACAGTAAGTGTTTGCTGGGGGCATGTTGGTCAGTAAGTGTTCGTTATCGTCGTGTTGAACAGTAAGTGTTTGCAGGAGGCATGTTTGACAGTGAGTGTTTGCTGGAAGTATGTTGGACAGTAAGTGTTTGCAGTGGGCATGTTGGACAGTAAGTGTTCGCTATAGTCGTGTTGGACAGTAAGTATTCGTTGTCGTCGTGTTGGAGAGTAAGTGTTTGCAGGGGGCATGTTGGACAGTAAGTGTTTGCTGGGGGCATGTTGGACAGTAAGTGTTTGCTGAGGCATGTTGGACAGGAAGTGTTTGCTGGGGGCATGTAGAACAGTAAGTGCTTGCTGGGGACATGTTGGACAGTAAGTGTTTGCAGTGGGCATGTTGGACAGTAAGTGTTCGCTATAGTCGTGTTGGACAGTAAGTGTTTGCAGGAGGCATGTTTGACAGTGAGTGTTTGCTGGAAGTATGTTGGACAGTAAGTGTTTGCAGTGGGCATGTTGGACAGTAAGTGTTCGCTATAGTCGTGTTGGACAGTAAGTGTTCGTTGTCGTCGTGTTGGAGAGTAAGTGTTTGCAGGGGGCATGTTGGACAGTAAGTGTTCGCTATCGTCGTGTTGGACAGTAAGTGTTCGTTGTCGTCGTGTTGAACAGTAAGTGTTTGCTGGAGGCATATTGGTCAGTAAGTGTTTGCTGGAGGTATGTTGGACAGTAAGTGTTTGCTGGGGCATGTTGGACAGTAAGTGCTCGCTATAGTCGTGTTGGACAGTAAGTGTTCGTTGTCGTCGTGTTGGACAGTAAGTGTTTGCTGGAGGTATGTTGGACAGTAAGTGTTCTCTATCGTCGTGTTGGACAGTAAGTGTTTGCTGGGGGCACGTTGGACAGTAAGTGTTTGCTGGGGGCCTGTTGGGCAGTAAGTGTTTGCTGAGGCATGTTGGACAGGAAGTGTTTGCTGGGGGCATGTAGAACAGTAAGTGCTTGCTGGGGACATGTTGGACAGTAAGTGCTTGCTGGTTGCATGTTGGACAGTAAGTGTTTGCTGGAGGCATGTTGGACAGTAAGTGTTTGCTGGAGGCATGTTGGACAGTAAGTGTTTGCTGGGGGCATGTTGGATAGTAAGTGTTTGCTGGAGGCATGTTGGACAGTAGTGCTTGCTGGTGGCATTTTGGACAGTAAGTCTTTGCTGGGGGCATGTTGGACAGTAGTGCTTGCTGGTGGCATGTTGGACAGTAAGTGTTTGCTGGGGGCATTTTGGACAGTAAGTGTTTGCTGGGGACATGTTGGACAGTAGTGCTTGCTGGTGGCATTTTGGACAGTAAGTGTTTGCTGGTGTGGGAGTATGCCTCCCAAGATCCTCCCACAGTTGACTTGAATGGCTCATTGCAGTGCACAGTGCACTGATCTTTCGTGCACAAAGCCTATTTCCCTTAATCCTGGATAGTGATCTGGCATGTTGGGTATCTCCAGAATGCCCACTTAACCAGGAACACTGTTAAAATACGTAGGCCGCCGTATGTCCAGGCTGAGAGTAGATACAGGAAAGTGTTAAGCATACTGTCCACCAAGGGTCAGTGAGTACATGGCCTGGAGGAGAGTGTGAGAGGGGAAGGCGCCAGCAGCGTCTGACCTCTGGGGTCAACCTCAACCGGCGCATGGAGAATAACAGCTATGACGTGTTCATGACGTCACTCCTGCTACTGCTCATCGAACGAGCTAATATGATTGGTTCCCGCTCATTTGCTGCAATGCTATTGGTCAAATTGTAACTCCTTTTGTGTTGTATGCCACGAGATGCCCGGCACCCTTGCAAACTCATTCACGTGAGAGCGACCATACCCAGAGGACGTGTTCTGTTCTACCGGCCAATAGACTGATCACCGTCTATCCCTCACCGTCAAGTTAACTCAGCGTCTTTGCGATATACCACACACTCGCCAGAATCACGAGTGGGAATATATTGTTTAGAAGCCTAAAGTGACAAATCTCCAGAGCGAAACAGACTGGTATCAGGTAACCCCTGGTGACAAAGATCGTCGTGAGTGACCTAGAGTGAACTAAGGCAGTGCCGACGCCTAAGAAATCTGTGTGTGACATTACCACAGTGTACCTGTACCACAGTGTACAGTGTAGTGCATGGTACCGCCGCCAGCCGCTGCCAGCCGCCGCCTCGAGCGCCCGCCGCCAGCCGCCGCCGCCCTCACTCCTACGTGACGTCACCACCTCACGCACCGTCAGGGCCAGTGTGTGCGCGTGTGTCTGTCTGTTAAGCATACAGCACGCCCCTACTCACGAAATCATCTCAAGATACTGCGAGTACCCTCCGTGTCTACGAACGAAACCAGCTATCAGACCAACACGAGTGCTTGTATAAACGAGTCTGAGTGAGTGCGTAAGGAAAGGTACCTTATCTGTAAGTACAAGATCTTGTCATTGTTTTATTGTGTCTGTGTTGATCTGAGGGATCAACCACAGTTCTCACCTTCTATACCTGTCGCAGGTTATAGGTGAATCGACGGTGAATGCGTGTTTATCTGTGTGGTATCACTGCATTTCATTCGTCTGTGAATGTGAGCTTCACATACACCACACATTTAGTTATTGTGTGATTATTATTGTGTTTATTGCATATCATCATTACCGAGTATCCGGTTGGAACTCTTGTGATCCCTTTGCATACCGGCAGTTAGGTTGCCGTGTTAATGATTGGCTGTCAACTGTGTTAAGTTAGGTGTTTCTCCACGAGTGGATACGAGTCGATTAGCCAGACGTCAAGAGTCGCGCTAATGCAACCATAGCTTTGCTGACGCCAATCAAAAGTAAATCAAGCACCCTGTGTATTAGTGGTTAAGTTAGTAAATAAACTACTGTTAAGCTTTATGCGGTGTTTCCGTTGAACCACTTCTGAATACTGCCAATATTACTCCAGCCTTCAGCTCTAGGTGTCTTCAACACCGAGTTGCCTGTAAGTCACTAAACTATAAATTTGATGAGGACCCTAGGAGTCCCTTAAAGTGTTACATCATTGAGGAGATTCCAACGACCAACGTGGAGCAGGACCAGGTGAGGCTAGTCTGAGAAGAGACCTACAAGGACTCTAACTCGACCTTGCTCCCAGGTCCTGTACGGTTGCTCTCGTATTTTCTATTTTGCTAATTCCGACAGCTTCGTGAAGCGTCTGCCACATGTACATTGGCGACGTACGCATTGCAGTCGTGACAGCAAAAAAAAGAAAAACCCCCACAGCTGGGGGCATGTTGGACAGTAAGTGTTTGCTGGGAGCATGTTGGACAGTAAGTGTTTGCTGGAGGCATGTTGGACAGTAAGTGTTTGCTGGAGGCATGTTGGACAGTAAGTGTTTGCTGGAGGTATGTTGGACAGTAAGTGTTTGCTGGGGGCATTTTGGAAATAAGTGTTTGCTGGAGGTATGTTGGACAGTAAGTGTTTGCTGGAGGCATGTTGGACAGTAAGTGTTTGCTGGAGGCATGTTGGACAGTAAGTGTTTGCTGGGGGCATGTTGGACAGTAAGTGTTTGCTGGAGGTATGTTGGAAAGTAAGTGTTTGCTGGAGGCATTTTGGACAGTAAGTGTTTGCTGGAGGCATGTTGGAAGTAAGTGTTTGCTGGGGGCATGTTGGACAGTAAGTGTTTGCTGGAGGTATGTTGGACAGTAAGTGTTTGCTGGAGGCATTTTAGACAGTAAGTGTTTGCTGGGGGCATTTTGGATAGTAAGTGTTTGCTGGGGGCATGTTGGACAGTAAGTGTTTGCTGGAAGCATGTTGGACAGTAAGTGTTTGCTGGAGGCATGTTGGAAGTAACTGTTTGCTGGGGGCATGTTGGACAGTAAGTGTTTGCTGTAGGTATGTTGGACAGTAAGTGTTAGCTGGAGGCATTTTGGACAGTAAGTGTTTGCTGGGGGCATTTTGGACAGTAAGTGTTTGCTGGGGGCATGTTGGACAGTAAGTGTTTGCTGGAGGCCTGTTGGACAGTAAGTGTTTGCTGGAGGTATGTTGGACAGTAAGTGTTTGCTGGAGGTATGTTGGACAGTAAGTGTTTGCTGGGGGCATGTTGGACAGTGTTTGCTGGGGGCATGTTGGATAGTAAGTGTTTGCTGGGGGCATGATGGACAGTAAGTGTTTGCTGGGGGCATGTTGGGCAGTAAGTGTTTGCTGGTGGCATGTTGGACAATAGAAGTTTGCTGGGGGCATGTTGGACAGCAAGTGTTCGCTCGCTGTCGATGTGTTGGACAGTAAGTGTTCGCTGTCGTCGTGTTGAACAGTAAGTGTTCGTTGTCGTTGTGTTGGACAGTAAGTGTTCGTTGTCGTTGTGTTGGACAGTAAGTGTTCGTTGTCGTTGTGTTGGACAGTAAGTGTTTGCTTTTGTTGTGTTGGACAGTAAGTGTTCGCTGTCGTAGTGTTGGAGAGTAAGTGTTCGTTGTCGTTGTGTTGGACAGTAAGTGTTTGCTTTTGTTGTGTTGGACAGTAAGTGTTCGTTGTCGCTGTTTTGGACAGTAAGTGTTCGTTGTTGTTGTATTGGACAGTAAGTGTTCGTTGTCGTAGTGTTGGACAGTAAGTGTTCACTGTCGTCGTGTTGGACAGTAAGTGTTCGTTATCGTTGTGTTGGACAGTAAGTGTTTGCTGTCGTTGTGTTGGACAGCAAATGTTCGCTGTCGTCGTCATTGGTCAGCAAATGTTTGCTGTCGTCGTCGTCGGACAGCAAGTGTTCGCTGGCATGTATCGTGCCAACAGAGAGGTCTCTCCCAACCTACCAGAGGCCCCAAAACAGAAAACTGGACAGTTCGTCACTTTCTCCAGCCGCCTCTATTTTCTAGTACGACGATTTTTTGCCTTATGTAACGCCTACGATGGAAATGCGGCGTTCTTTGTAGGAGGTCAGGTTGGCCTACCCAATAAATGTGTAAATGTAATATAGCCCAATTTTCTGATGCAGCCTACAACCTTTCTCAAGGCAGCGTATACAATGTTGTGACTATACAGTGTTGTAGTGTGTATACAGTACCTTAGGATGCCTCCCACAACAGTTGACTAACTCCCGGGTACCTACCTACCGCCACTCCACTACCACTTACACCACTAAACACGACTACAGGAAGGATTATAACCCTTGAACAAATCCACAAGTGCCCTGACGAGGATTCGAACCTGCGTCCAAGAACATCCCAGATGCTGCCTTAATCGACTGAGGTACGACATGGTCAAAAGTAGTTGAATTCCGAAGTTCTACTGAACTTACTGGATCCTGCAGCCTCTCCGAGGCACAAACCAGGGTTTTACACACCTCCCCCCATGCACTCGGGCCGTGACAAACCATCGTTACGGACCTTGATGATTTGTTCATTTGATGCATCACGCAATTCTCAAATTCACAGAGCAGTCTCCGTGGTGTAGTGGTAAGACACTCGCCTGGCGTTCCGCGAGCGCCTTGTCATGGTTCGCATCCTGGCCGGGGAGGATTTACTGGACGCAAATCCTCAACTGTAGCCTCTGTTTAACGCAACAGTAAAATGTGTCCTTGGTTGTAACAACGATTCTTCGCGGTGGGGATCGTATTCCAGGGACCTGCCCGAAACGCTACGCGTACTAGTGGCTGTACAAGAATGTAACAACTCTTGTATATATCTAGAAAAAAAATGTGATTTCTGTGTGTAATTATAACCCTTTTTTTTATCTCCAAATGTATATTTGCCAGATAATTTGCCACTTCAAACAAAACTCATATATTATTGTTTACACTAAATCCGCTACTCATTACTTTCCTGAAGTTGTCGTTTATTCACTACAAAACCTGTGTGTAAATCATGATAATTAACACGTAATGAAAAATGTGACAGTGTCAGACCACGAAGGAAGAATTGAAACAGGAATTTTCTTAAGTACTTTCGCATTTACTAACACATCAGAAGGATGTTTGAATTCTTCCTTCGAGGTCTGACACTGTCACTACAGAACATGAATGTATCTAAACGTTGCAATGAATAATGAGAGCAATCATTATATGGATGGCGTAATAAGAGGGGGAGCATTAGCGCCTCTGGTGGTCAGAAGCTTAACTGTATTAGAGGTTGACAGTTTAGATATTATAATGAAGTAAGGGTGAGTGGCGCGTCTGGGAGTCCCGCTTCATAACGTGTGGTTCATTTGTGGACCAGCCGCCGTCTGGGAGTCCCGCTTCATAACGTGTGGCTCATTAGTGGACCGGCCGCCGTCTGGGAGTCCCGCTTCATAACGTGTGGCTCATTAGTGGACCGGCCGCCGTCTGGGAGTCCTGCTTCATAACGTGTGGCTCATTTGTGGACCAGCCGCCGTCTGGGAGTCCCGCTTCATAACATGTGGCTCATTTGTGGACCAGCCGCCGTCTGGGAGTCCCGCTTCATAACGTGTGGCTCATTAGTGGACCAGCCGCCGTCTGGGAGTCCCGCTTCATAACGTGTAGCTCATTAGTGGACCAGCCAGCGTCTGGGAGTCCCGCTTCATAACGTGTGGCTCAGTGGACCAGCCGCCGTCTGGGAGTCCCGCTTCATAACGTGTGGCTCATTAGTGGACCAGCCGCCGTCTGGGAGTCCCGCTTCATAACGTGTGGCTCATTAGTGGACCAGCCGCCGTCTGGGAGTCCCGCTTCATAACGTGTGGCTCATTAGTGGACCAGCCGCCGTCTGGCGAGGGTCACATTGATTAACAGTGAGCACAATTGATCTGTGTTGCAACCATCACTAATCATTCATAATATAGAAAGGATTGTTCGGGTGTGTACTTCATATTGTCATTCGTTATTATTTTGTATTTTTATGTATTTAGACAAAATGTAGAGATGATTGTCAGGAGGCAGCCATAGGTGTACCCGCTAGTTAAGTCATTAGAGCGCTTGTGGTGGCCTTAATTGCCATGCCAGTAGTTAGCCATCAATCATGAGGTTATCTTGAGATGATTTCGGGGCTTAGTGTCCCAACGGCTCGGTCCTCGACTAGGCCTCCTTTTTGTTACACATCCTCAGGAAGCAGCCCGTAGCAGATGTCTAACACCCAGGTACCTATTTACTGCTAGGTAACAGGGGCATTAGGGTGAAAGAAAGTGCCCATTAGTTTCAGCCTCCACCGGGGATCGAACCCGGAACCTCAGGACTACGAATCCGAAGCGCCGTCCACTCAGCTGTCAGGCCCCTTAAAACAACCCAAAGAGAAATCTTCGTCATATTTTGATGAAAATTTGATTGAAACGAGAAATTTGGGCCACAGATTGTGTCATGATGGTTCGATGCAGGTTAGTGCGATGAATATGATTCAGAATGATGGCAGGAGAATGGCTGTATGATGAATTTACCTAAGGGCTCATGGGCAGGTTCATGGGTAAATAACCCTATGGGGGGAAAACACACCTATTTTGTTACATTGTGGTTTGTTGAGCTTGAAACTATTGTCCAGCCACTGTGTGTCAAATATGACATTTTAGAGAAGTGGTCTGTATTAATAACCTCCAACTTGGTCAGTATTACAAAGTCCTCGGCTGTTATTTATTTATTTATATATCTACAAGTTACATTGGGTTTCTGAGAGTACATGGCATGATGTGTTTACATTCTTGCAAAGCCAGCAGTACGCATAGGGCTTCGGGCAGGTCCTTAACCCTTAAACTGCGCATGGCATATATATATATACGCCATGAGTAACATGTCCCACCGTGCGCATGGCATATATATATATGCCAAAGGGTGCCAGGCACGATTCAAATGTCCCGTGGTGTAAAGGGGTCACCCACACCGTAGCCAGGGGCGATTGTGAACAGACTCCATCTTGAAAAAAAAAATCTAGAGCAGGCCTCCTTGGTTTCACAGGCCTTAGTGGCCAGACACCATGGCGAGCGCATTACGACCCAGCGTGTGACCTCGCTCAGCGCACAGCGCCGCACAGTCTTTGATCGAAGACGAAATTGCAAATGAATTGTTCAAGGACGTTGACGAGTCTGATATTGACGGCTCGGATATAGATGAAGATTATACACAGCCTGAAGAAATAGAAACAACGGATAGTGAGGGTAAACATGTTGGTGCCACGAGGGTGAGGATGCCACACGAGTTACCCGCTACTACTCAACACCACCTTGCGCCCAAGCACGTCGTTCATCTCTTCCATTGGACGTTTATGATATGATCGACGAGTCTGAAACAGGTGAATCTTTCTCAGGTTTTAGTGATGAAGAATCGGAGAATAGTTTTATCCCGGCTGCTAGTGCCAGTACAAGTTTCGCCGCATCAGCTGCTCGCCCAGCCAAGCGCCGCCGCATGGAACAATATGGCGACAATGAGGAACAAATTCCCTTATGTTCCAAATCTTTTTCCTCGTGTACCCTTCCTGCCCCTACTGTTGCAATGCCTGCTTCAGCTCCTGGTCCCCGGATTCCTCGCCGTGGTGCAGCTAATGGCTCTCGGAAGGCAGCAGGTTTGTTTGTGTGGAGTGATGGGGAAGATTTTGTCCCACAAATTCCCGACTTTGACAACAGAGATGTTGGAATTACAGATCTTTTCCCTGATACTGGTGATGAAATGTGTGAAATGGACTTATTTTCTGCATATTTCGATGAGCCGCTCATGGAACACATTGTTCACGAAACGAACAGACTTGTGGCCGATCTCATTGAAGGTGTGGAAGTATCAGAATTTTCACGACTACAGCGTTGGAAAGAGACAACTGTTAATGAACTGTATGTTTTTCGCAATTTGCATGTTGATGAAACATTGTGTGAAACACGTAATTTCAGATTATTGGGGCAAAAACAACGCTGTTCCAACACCATTGTTCGGGAAATATATGTCCCGAGACAGATTTCTGTTGATCCTACGGTGCCTTCATTTTGCAAATAATGCAGACGAGAGACAGGATGATAGGCTTTGGAGGGTGAGGCACGTGCTAAATGACCTGATTGGAAAGTTCCGAGATTACTACGTACCAGCTCAGAAGCTGGTTATTGATGAATCCCTTGTGCTTTTCAAAGGATGTGCTGCCTTCAAGCAGTATATTCCCTCAAAACGTCACCAATTTGAACTGAATTCTTTGTGCTCTGTGACTGTGAATCAGGAATAGTGTTAACCATGATACTTTATTCAGCCACAAATGTAGATATTCCTGCTAATGGCGAACATGGCTTCTCAGGTAGTGTGGTGAAGGCACTGCTTGCACCATATCTGAACAAGGGCCACATATTGTACATAGATAACTATTATACCAGTCCCTTGCTAACGAAATTCTTGCTTGATAATAAGACTGGAGTGTGTGGCACAGTAAAGCCAAAACGAAAGGAAATGCCTGTGTTTGACACTGCTATGCAAGTAGGTGATTGCGAGGTAAGAAAATGTGATGCAATGCTTTCAGTGCGGTTGAAAGACAGACGTGAAGTGAACATGTTGACCACCATTCACCCTGGTACAATGGTGGACAGTGGCAAGGTGAACAGAACAACAAAGCAAATAATATATAAGCCAGATTGTGTGATATACTACAACATCAACATGCGTTTAGTTGATAAATGTGACATGATGGTGGGTGCTGTAGAGTGTGTATGGAAAACAGTGAAGTGGACGAAGAAAATGATTTTCCACCTTACTGACGTAACAATGCTGAACAGTTACAATATGTATCTTGTGAAGACGGGTAGAAAACCATATTTCCGTTCGGTTAGTTTTCAAGTTGTGAAACAGTTACTAGGTAACCTCACAGTCTCCAGGACTACTAAATGTGTAATTCTTTTGTAAATAAATGTGCATATCAAGTTATTTTTGTGTTTATATTGAGAAAAACCCAAATACATTGAATATTTCCTGTAAATTATACCATTTTGGTGGGCATACTTGTGACACTAACATGTAAGCGCCTAGTGAGTTTATACCACTTTTATTATAATACAAGAATACTGTAAATAATTCCGCGAAAATAAATTCGCGGCAACTCGGGCCGCCTGAGCAGCCGTGAATGACGGCTGCCTGACGCAGCACCCTTGAGCGCTCACGTTCTGTGACGTCATCGGCCAAGTTGTCGGCTCAATTGTGTCATTGCTATGTACAATAGAATTTTTTTATTATTTCTCCCGTGCTCAGGGGACACAAATTAACATGTTTAGAAGACACAAAAAAGTATTTGAATTTTTTTTTCTTGCGCACAGGGGTGTAAATGTCCTCAGGACCCCTGAGCAGTGGAAGGGTTAATCTAACAAATAATATTAAGTAGGTATATTGTAGCAAAATGTATAGGCTAATCTATCAAAACCAATAAAAAAGTAAACATTTACAGTGTTAGGCCTTCAAAGATTGGTGGTAGTGACAGCTGACCAAGTTCTGGCATGATTGTTGTCGCTGGCTTGAACTTTCTCCAAAGCGGAAAGTCATTTATGTCTTTTTGAAGTGAGGATTGTATATTAGGCTACAGTAGTCCAGATGGGACCACAACAGACTCTCGTATAGGTGAATAATCAATGTTGTTCGTTTAAGTCAAAGATTCGTATAACTATTCTTAAGGATTGTTTTTTATATTTACTATGTTGTTGTTGTTGTTAAAGATTTGCTACCTGGAACAAAGTTCCAAGTAGCACGGGCTATGGTGAGCCCATATATTGACTGTAGGTCCCAGATGTTCAGTGGGTGGTACATCATAACCCCTAGATAATATTGACTTAAATTTACCAGAGGGGCCACCATTTCTCCGTAGTGCCCTCTACGGCAACAGGAAGCCGGAGGCTTGTCAAATGTACCCTTATGGTTCCTGAGGAGTTTGTCTATCTGTATTTTGAGCGCACAAACTGCTGCATTATGGAATTAAAGGTAGTTTGATAATATGCACAACGTGTCTTGTAGCTATCTTTAGGTTATCTTTAGATGATTTCGGGGCTTAGTGTCTCTGCGGCCCCGGTCCTCGACCAGGCCTCCACCCCCAGGAAGCAGCCCGTGACAGCTGACTAACTCCCAGGTACCTATTTACTGCTAGATAACTGGGCCATCAGGATGAAAGAAACTCTGCGCATTGTTTCTCGACGGCACCTGGGATCAAACCCACGACCACAGGATCATGCGACCAGTGTTCTGTCCGCTCAGCCACCGGCTTCCCAAGCTAAGCTAAAGGTGGCATGTAATGATTAGCAACAAGTCACTCTAGATTGTTTAGTGTTATAGACTAGGACGATGGAGTGGTCATATCAGGATGACAATTGTGCAGATAAATGGGGAAGATAATTGCAGATGAGGAGTCACAATAACGTGGCAGAAATATGTTGACCAAACCTACACACTAGGCTGTGAAGGGACGACTAGATAATTGTTTATCTAATAGATGGAAGATGTTAATTGTTTCCACCTTGTTTACTCTGCGATATCAAATGGAATCGCCTGTCAATGGTCATTTTGACAATGTAACCACTAGGCTTCTAACGTTGGTTTAGTGCTTATAAACCATGTGGGGGAAAACCTGACTCCAATAACTAATAATTAAGTATATATATACTTCGATAGCAATGAAGGACAACCACTATTTGAGAAAAAGTGGAAAACAAAAGAGACAACGGTAAAACTGATCCCAAGAACTAGTGTCCTATGGATCTTAGTAAGACTGTAATTCTTATATAAATGGAGTCAAATTAACTTACACAAAATTGGGGGGTTACATGCTAAAAGAAGAATACATCCTTAGCAATATTCTGGTGCTCGTTCTTCACCAGAGTAAATAAAACATGAAAGTAAATAAGCTTGATTATAGTATTGGAGGTAAATGCACCTCAATATACTACTGAAATGTTGAACAGCATCAATAAATCAATGGGATAGTGTAATTGATCTCTTTAAGAGATCACTACTGTAACTACAAAGTTATTGCTACAGATAAAAAAAGGGACAGCTTAGCTGTAAATCTAGTGAGGTGTAATCAGTTGCTACGCTCCACCGACGGCGTGTTGCATAGGGCAAATTGTTGCACATGAAGGTGGGGAAGCCTAGCACCTCGGTTAGCGTCACCTTGGTACTGAAAGGCAATTACATTGTAGAAATCTTCTACATAATAAGTAACTACAAATACATCCTAAATTATGAGGACAGTAGTGGAAATTATCAGCTAATATCTGAACAATTTATATTCAAGCACTGTGAATTCTCTTTGGAGAAAATAATTAAATAATCATCTATTTAGATGGTAAATTTACTAAGGACACGTACGGGATTTTGTTATTTTGCATTCGGCCTAACAACTGCTAGTCTAAATGTTAACTGTGGTCACATGATAACAAACAGGTAAACCTAGCTGCCGAGCCGCGTGTCCGTTGATGTGGAGACTTGAGCAATTCTTCGTCCTCCAGCTGCTGCTTGAAAGGCGTTAACTTTGGAATTGCAGATATACTAGTCTGGGACACGGCTAAATTATGCCAGATAACGTGGCACCGCTCTACTGGTCGTGGGAGCGAAATAAATAGGATTAAAACATAGCTCTGCTACAAGCTGTCAATGGCGTCCACGTCGTGCTCTCTCGTTCTCGTGTCTGGTGACGCTCTCCCGTCTTCCTCCTATTCCTTATTGCGCATGCGCAATAAGGAATAGGAGGAAGACGGGAGAGTTTATGTATGTCTGTATTTATTTTATGATCCGCTAGCCTAATACCGCTGCGTTTAAGAAATTTGACTGTTTGAGCAAGACCTGTAACATGTAAATCTGAGAGGATCTTGTCAACGACTATGGCTTGAATTGGGCTGGTGCAGCCTCCTAAACGTACGAAGACTTTAACAACCTGGCAGTCACGAGGTCCACTATTGGTTAGGAATCCAGAGATATTCAAATTCACTCGAGCAATAGGCTTCAGTTTCAACTGATCAACTAGCTGTTGAGAAATAAAGGTTTTCTGCGAACCTTGGTCAAAGAGACCACGAGTGAAAATTCTAGATCCCTTGGTAATTAATTTTAATTGAGCTGTTGGTAACGTAGTTGTGTTATTCGACTCTGTTGCAAGTACACTTATGTCTTGATGCACCTTGCAATACTGTACAGAAGTAAATTTTGCAATTTTCTTATGAGGATTGGTTTATCTTGACTGATCACTATCACACAAGGAGTAATGGTGTCTACCCTTGTGGCACTTGTTGCACATACGTAAGGAGACAGTACAGCTATTGGGGTTCATGAGGACCCGTGCACCTTGTGCATCTGTGTAACTCTTGCAAACGATGAATTCGGGTGTTATGGTCTGGAAAAGTTACACTTATAAGTAATATGTTCATTATTGCAGAACAAACACTTCTTCACTGTAGGAGAAGTCGTAGGAGTGGTGTTCACTACAGGGTTTTTAGGGTTCGCTGTGTATGTACCTACATTTCCAGATTTCCATTTCGGAGATGATTTATTGAAATCTGGTTTTACTACAGTAGTTGCAGTACGTTGGGGTTTATGATGAGAGTTAGTAGAGAAGTTTGAAACACACTTCCCATCTTGGTTGGCTCTTTGTCTTTCGACTAGGGTATGTAAACCTTCTGTAATTTCATTCATGGTCAGAGAGGTTTTATTGTACATAGTACACAATTTATCTAAAGTTTCTCTTGCTAATTTGCGCCTTACAACTACTTTTGTCATCCATTCAGCAGTCTGAATTTGGACTTTAAGGCTTAATGCCTTGAGTAAAGATTCTAGCTCTAGTTTGAAAGTTTGGAGAGAATCTGTAGAATTATTAGCAGATGGTAAATCCAGCAATTTTTGAACTAAGATAGTAATAGTTCTTTCCTTGTTATCGTAGTTGCTCTTAAGCAATTGAACAGCTAGGTCGTAACCATCACCGGTCAGTGTTATGTTAGAGATTACCTTCAAGGCTTCATTTCTTAACAAGCCTTGTAAATAAGTGAACTTGGTTGTTTGAGGGATGTTAGTTTTAGAGTCTACTGCATCCACGAATTTACTCCAGAAATCATCTCAACTCTCATTCTCGTTATCAGAGAATGTGGGTATATTGATCAGAGGTAATTTGACATCAGGATCTGAATGTGCAGTAGAGGTTGTTAATTTGTTTTTTAGCAATTTGCTTTTTAAAGGGTTGAAGTTTAACCTGTACAGCATCTTCGTACTGGGCTAAATCATTTACAATGTCCTCAAGTTCAGTTTCACTTACTGAGGTTTTGTAAAGTTCTGTCAAGTACAGATTCATATGCTGTTTAATATGCTCGAATTTACCTTCAGCAACTTGAAGTAAGTCCTCTAATTCAATGTAGTCAACAGGTGACTGTGTGACAGATTTTGACACTTGGTAATCTGTCGAGTCAAATGACCTTTCAGACCGATAAGGGTCCTTTTTATTTTGTCAGCCGTTTCCATCTTGCTGGGTAAGGGCTGGTCTGATAGTAAATAGTTGTTACTGATGTAACTGGGATATTGGCTCATTCAGTGGAGCTCAATATCAATATAATAGCCTAATGTATTTGAATAAACTATACTACCTCGTTTAGAGGTTAATTTACCTACCTAACAATAGATAGCTAATATTTTGAGTAGTACTCGAATGCCACTATTGGATTTTCGTCCGGTTAGCTCATCAATTATCACCATTCGATCCAACAGTGAACATTCGGCAGTACTCAAAAAAAATAATACACGAAATAATATGTTAAAAGCACAAAAAGAGTTTTGGCGATCCCACCCCAAATCAGGGTCAGCACAATCTAAATAATATGTATGTACACCAGTACTGTCTAGTACAGTACTTGCTAAATGATTCCTATTTAGGAATGACTAAATGGTTTAGGCTGCATTTGTACAAACATTAGTACAATTACAGTCTAAATATCCTACCTCATCAAAGGTTGGCATATATGCAATGTGCAGTAATATAGATATATGGTGCTATGTTTTTGAAATTTTTTGTTTTGATATATATGTTTGTGCTTAGAAACACAAGTGAAAATTTATAAATATATAACACTAAGGTTACTTTATACATAAGTATTACAAGAAATGTTGATAATAATAAATGAGTTTTAGGCTGTAATATGGCAGTCTGCTGACAGTCGTAAATAATAGAATATGCTGACAGTCGTAAATAATAGAATATAATGGTAAATAGCCTAATATATTAACACACTAGTTGGTGTTAGTAAACGGTTAATTATATGGGGCCAGTAATTTGGGTGAATATACTGGACCTTAAATGACTAATGGTATATGAATCTAGGTTCGAAGGACCGAAATTTTCCGAGAACCTGTATATTTAGCATTGATCTATCCGGTTCGTTAAGGACCAAAATATTGTGGGGAAAACCTGACTCCAATAGCTAATAATTAAATATATATATACTTCGATAGCAATGAAGGACAACCACTTTTTGAGAAAAAGTGGAAAACAAAAGAGACAATGGTAAAACTGATCCCAAGAACTAGTGTCCTATGAATCTTAGTAAGACTGTAATTCTGTATAATTGGAGTCAAATTAACTTAAACAAAACTGGGGGGTTACATGCTAAAAGATGAATACATCCCTAACATTATTCTGGTGCTGGTTCTTCACCAGAGTAAATAAAATATGATAGAAAAAAAAGGTTGATTATAGTATAAATTTGAGGTAAATGCACCTCAATATACTACTGAAATGTTGAACAGCATCAATAAATCAATGTTAGTGTAATTGATCTCTTTGAGAGATCACTACTGTAACTACAAAGTTATTGCTACAGATAAAAAAAAAGGGACAGCTTAGCTATAAATCTAGTGAGGTGTAATCAGTTGCTACGCTCCACCGACGACGTGTTGCATAGGGCAAATTGTTGCACATGAAGGTGGGGGAAGCCTAGCACCTCGGTTAGCGTCACCTTGGTACTGAAAGGCAATTACGTTGTAGAAATCTTCTACATAATAAGTAACTACAAATACATCCTAAATTATGAGGACAGTAGTGGAAATTATCAGCTAATATCTGAACAATTTATATTCAAGCACTGTGAATTCTCTTTGGAGAAAATAATTAAATAATCATCTATTTAGATGGTGAATTTACTAAGGACATGTACGGGATTTTGTTATTTTGCATTCGGCCTAACGACTGCTAGTCTAAATGTTAACTGTGGCCACATGATAACAAACAGGTAAACCTAGCTGCCGAGCCGCGTGTCCGTTGATGTGGAGAAATTCTTCGTCCTCCAGCTGCTGCTTGAAAAGGTTTAACTTTGGAATTGCAGATATGCTAGTCTGGGACACGGCTAAATTATGCCAGATAACATGGCACCGCTCTACTGGTCGTGGGCAAAATTAGGATCAAAACATAGCTCTGCTACAAGCTGTCAATGGCGTCCACGTCATGCTCTCTCGTGTCTGGTGACGCTCTCCCGTCTTCCTCCTATTCCTTATTGCGCATGCGCGGCTCTCGCGAGATATTCGAGCGTATATGGATATGTATATATCGCAATTGACTAAGGAAGGAAGAGGTAATAACGAGTATTAATATCACATTAAATTCTTCTGTGATAAAATAGAATTTCTCATAACATAAATTGGCTTATTAAGTTGTGCAGCTAATCGAGGAAATTAAAGTAAAATCATTACATTAATAAATTTCCTCTAGAATGTTTAATGTCAACTAAATAAGGGAGTTCCAGTAAGGAGTAGTATACTACGAAATTAAACTTATTAGTAAGTAACTATTTTTAGTAAAGAAAATGATAAACTAGATTCTTATTATAAATCCAACTAAATGTGGAGAAAATTCATGTTACTGCCTGTCATTCCTCACGTCTTCACTCTGACTAGGAAGAATCTGGCAATAAGTTTTAAATAATCATGATAATGATTANCATGTTGGACAGTAAGTGTTTGCAGGAGGCATGTTGGACAGTAAGTGTTTGCTGTAGGCATGTTGGACAGTAAGTGTTTGCTGGAGGCATGTTGGACAGTAAGTGTTTGCTGGAGGCATGTTGGACAGTAAGTGTTTGCTGGAGGCATGTTGGACAGTAAGTGTTTGCTGGGGCATGTTGGACAGTAAGTGTTTGCTGGGGGCATGTTGGACAGTAAGTGTTTGCTGGGGACATGTTGGACAGTAAGTGTTTGCTGGGGGCATGTTGGACAGTAAGTTTTTGCTGGGGGAATGTTGTACAGTAAGTGTTTGCTGGAGGCATGTTGGACAGTAAGTGTTCGCTGTCGTCGTATTGATCAGTAAGTGTTCGTTGTCGTTGTGTTGGATAGTAAGTGTTCGTTGTCGTTGTGTTGGACAGTAAGTGTTCGTTGTCGCTGTGTTGGACAGTAAGTGTTCGCTGTTGTTGTGTTGGACAGTAAGTGTTCGTTGTTGTTGTGTTGGACAGTAAGTGTTCGTTGTCGTTGTGTTGGACAGTAAGTGTTCGTTGTCGTCGAGTTGGACAGCAAGTGTTCGTTGTCGTTGTGTTGGACAGTAAGTGTTCGTTGTCGTCGAATTGGACAGAAAGTGTTCGCTGTCGTTGTGTTTGACATGAAGTGTTCGTCGTCGTCGTGTTGGACAGTAAGTGTTCGGTGTCGTCGTGTTGGCCAGTAAGTGTTCGTCGTCGTTGTTTTGGACAGTAAGTGTTCGCTGTCGTCGTGTTGGACAGTAAGTGTTCACTGTCATCGTGTTGGACAGTAAGTGTTCACTGTCGTCGTGTTGGACAGTAAGTGTTCACTGTCGTCGTGTTGGACAGTAAGTGTTCGTTGTCGTTGTTTTGGACAATAAGTGTTCGCTGTCGTTGTGTTGGACAGTAAGTGTTCGTTGTCGTTGTTTTGGACAGTAAGTGTTCGCTGTCGTCGTATTGGACAGTAAGTGTTCGATGTCGTCGTGTTGGATAGCAAGTGTTCGTTGTCGTCGTGATGGACAGTAAGTGTTCGCTGTCGTCGTGTTGGACAGTAAGTGTTCGCTGTCGTCGTGTTGGACATTAAGTGTTCGCTGTCGTTGTGTTGGACAGTAAGTGTTCGCTGTCGTTCTGTTGGACATTAAGTGTTCGCTGTCGTTGCGTTGGACAGTAAGTGTTCGCTGTCGTCGTGTTGGACATTAAGTGTTCGTTGTCGTCGTGTTGGACAGTAAGTGTTCGCTGTCGTTGTGTTGGGCAGTAAGTGTTCGCTGTCGTCGTGTTGGACAGTAAGTGTTCGTTGTCGTCGTGTTGGACAGCAAATGTTCGCTGTCGTTGTGTTGGACAGTAAGTGTTCGCTGTCGATGTGTTGGACAGCAAATGTTTGCTGTCGTCGTCGTCGGACAGCAAGTGTTCGCTGTCGTCGTGTTGGACAGCAAATGTTCGCTGTCGCTCTGTTGGACATTAAGTGTTCGCTGTCGTCGTGTTGGACAGTAAGTGTTCGTTGTCGTCGTGTTGGACAGCAAATGTTCACTGTCGTTGTGTTGGACAGCAAATGTTCGCTGTCGTCGTCATTGGTCAGCAAATGTTTGCTGTCGTCGTCGTCGGACAGCAAGTGTTCGCTGGCATGTATCGTGCCAACAGAGAGGTCTCTCCTAACCTACCAGAGACCCCAAAACAGAAAACTGGACAGTTCGTCACTTTCTCCAGCCGCCTCTATTTTCTTGTACGACTATTTTTTGCCTTATGTAACGCCTACGATGGAAATGCGGCGTTGTAGGAGGTCAGGTTGGCCTACCCAATAAATGTGTAAATGTAATATAACCCAATTTTCTGATGCAGCCTACATCCTTTCTCAAGGTAGCGTATACAATGTTGTGACTATACAGTGTTGTAGTGTGTATACAGTACCTCAGGATGCCTCCCACAACAGTTGACTAACTCCCAGGTACCTACCTACCGCCACTCTTTCTTTACACCACTAAACACGACTACAGGAAGGATTATAACCCTTGAACAAATCCACAAGTGCCGTGACGAGGATTCGACCCTGCGTCCAGGAGCATCCCAGATGCTGCCTTAATCGACTGAGCTACGACATGGTCAAAAGGAGTTAAAACCGAACTTCTACTGAACTTACTGGATCCTGCAGCCTCTCCGAGGCACAAACCAGGGTTTTACACAACTCCCCCCCATGCACTCGGGCCGTGACGTATCATCGTCACGGCCCTTGTGGATTTGTTCATTTGATGCATCACGCAATTGTGATTTCTGTGTGTAATTATAACCCTTCTTTTATCTCCAAATGTATATTTGCCAGATAATTTTCCACTACAAACAAAACACATATATTATTGTTTACACTAAATCCGCTACTCATTACTTTCCTGAAGTTGTCGTTTATTCGCTACAAAACCTGTGTGTAAATCACGACAATTAACACGTGATGAAAAATGTGACAGTGTCAGACCACGAAGGAAGAATTGAAACAGGAATTTCCTTAAGTACTTTCGCATTTAATAACACATCAGAAGGGTGTTTGAATTTTTCCTTCGAGGTCTGACACCGTCACTACAGAACATGAATGTATTTAAGCGTTGCAATAAATAATGAGAGCAATCATTATATGGATGGCGTAATAAGAGGGGGAGCATTAGCGCCTCTGGTGGTCAGAAGCTTAACTGTATTAGAGGTTGACAGTTTAGATATTATGGTGAAGTAAGGGTAAGTGGCGCGTCTGGGAGTCCCGCTTCATAACGTGTGGCTCATTAGTGGACCAGCCGCCGTCTGGGAGTCCCGCTTCATAACGTGTGGCTCATTAGTGGACCAGCCGCCGTCTGGCGAGGGTCACATTGATTAACAGTGAGCACAATTGACCTGTGTTGCAACCATCACTAATCATTCATAATATAGAAAGGATTGTTCGGGTGTGTACTTCATATTGTCATCCGTTATTATTTTGTATTTTTATGTATTTAGACAAAATGTAGAGATGATTGTCAGGTGGCAGCCATAGGTGTACCCGCTAGTTAAGTCATTAGGGCGCTTGTGGTGGCCTTAATAGACATGCCAGTAGTTAGCCATCAATCTTGAGGTTATCTTGAGATGATTTCGGGGCTTAGTGTCCCAACGGCCCGGTCCTCGACTAGGCCTTTTTTATATTATAGTGTTATAACAACCCAAAGAGAAATCTTCGTCATATTTTGATGAAAATTTGAATGAAACGAGAAATTTGCGCCACAGATTGTGTGAAGATTGTTCAGATGGGGGAGGGGGATGCAGGTTAGTGCGATGAATATGATTCAGAATGATGGCAGGAGAAGGGCTCGTATGATGAATTTACCTAAGGGCCACCATCTACAGTAGCCTCGACGGGGGACAGAACAGCGGCGCCTTGTCAAAGGTCCTGCCCGCCCCCCCCCCCCTTCATTTTATTGAGGATTTGTTATGTGTATTTATGAACAAAAGGAATGACTCGGCATTTACGACTTGAGTAGTTAAGCGGGTTCAGGGTAAATAACCCTATGGGGGGAAACACACCTATTTTTGTTACATTGTGGTTTGTTGAGCTTGAAACTAAAATGTCAAATATGACATTTTAGAGAAGTGGTCTGTATTAATAACCTCCAACTTGGTCAGTATTACAAAGTCCTCGGCTGTTATTTATTTATTTATATATCTACAAGTTACATTGGGTTTCTGAGAGTACATGGCATGATGTGTTTACATTCTTGTAAAGCCAGTAGTACGCATAGCGCTTCGGGCAGGTCCTTACCCCTTAAACTGTGCATGGCATATATATATGCCATGAGTAACATGTCCCACGTGTGCATGGTGTATATATACGCCAAGGGTGCCAGGCACGATTCAACGTCCTGTGGTGTAAAGGGGTCACCCACACCGTAGCCAGGGCGATTGTGAACAGACTCCATCTTGAAAAACTAAGAGCAGGCCTCCTTGGTTTCACAGGCCTTAGTTAGTGGCCAGACACCATGGCGAGCGCATTACGACCCAGCGTGTGACCTCGCTCAGCGCACAGCGCCGCACAGTCTTTGATCGAAGACGAAATTGCAAATGAATTGTTCAAGGACGTTGACGAATCTGATATTGACGACTCGGATATAGATGAAGATTATACACAGCCTGAAGAAATAGAAACAACGGATAGTGGGGTGAACATGTTGGTGGTCACGAGGGTGAGGATGCCACACGAGTTACCCCTACTACTCAACACACTCAACACAACCTCGCGCCCAACACGTCGTTCATCTCTTCCTTGGACGTTTATGATATGATCGACGAGTCTGAAACAGGTGAATCTTTCTCAGGTTTTAGTGATGAAGAATCGGAGAATAGTTTTATCCCGGCTGCTAGTGCCAGTACAAGTTACCAGCATCAGCTGCCCGCCCCCATGCGCCGCCGCATGGAACAATATGGCGACAATGAGGAACAAATTCCCTCATGTTCAAATCTTTTCCTCGTATACCCTTCCTGCCCCTACTGTTACAATGCCTGCTTCAGCTCCTGGTCCCCGGATTCCTCGCCGTGGTGCAGCTAATGGCTCTCGGAAGGCAGCAGGTTTGTTTGTGTGGAGTGATGGGGAAGATTTTGTTCCACAAATTCCCGACTTTGACAACAGAGATGTGGAATTACAGATCTTTTCCCTGATACTGGTGATGAAATGTTGAAATGGACTTATTTACTGCATATTTCGATGAGCCGCTCATGGAATACATTGCTCACGAAACGAACAGACTTGCGGCCGATCTCATTGAAGGTGAGGAAGTATCAGAATTTTCACGACTACAGCGTTGGAAAGAGACAACTGTTGGTGAACTGTATGTTTTTCGCAATTTGCATGCTGATGAAACATTGTGTGAAACACGTATTTTCAGATTATTGGAGCAAAGACAACGCTGTTCCAACACCATT
>WNGS01165638.1:22961-39754 GCA_020271785.1 Procambarus virginalis | reverse complement strand
CAAACATTACGGCCAACATGCCTCTGTGCAAACCATCGTCCAAAATGCCCTGAAGAAATCTTACTATCAAATGCCTGAAGCAAACCTTACTGTCACAGCCCCACAAACACTGTCCCTCTCTAGCAATGTCAAACATGCCTCACAAACTGTCCAACATGCCCCAGCAAACATTACATTCCAAACCAACCTCAAACACTGACTATCCAACATGCCACAGCAAACCTTGTCCAACATGCCTTTCAGCAAGACTTGTTGCCAAGGCCTCACACCCTATTGGAGATACACATGCCTCAACACATATTTGTTGTCAACATACTACATAACAGGTTTGGTCCAAACCCTTCGACCAAACTTACTGTCCACGAAGCACAACTGTCCACGTGCCCCAGCAACCTTTATGTCTTCATGCTCGGCACACCTAAGACTTGCACACGCCGACAGCGACCACTACTGTCGCGCATAGATCTCCAGCACTTTATGTCCAACATGCCTCCAGCAAACCACTTATTTCCCCCACCCGACGACAGCGAACCTTACTGTCAACCCGGAAGACGTGGCACTTGTGTCCACACGACGAACAAAAACATTGATGGCCAACGCCCCAGCAACACTTACTGTACAACAGCCCCAAGCAAACTATCCTGTCCAATTTCCTCTCGCACCACTTACTTAAATTGACCCCAGCAAACACTTCTGTCCAACATGCTCAGTCAACATTTACTGTCCAAACACTCCTTCACACAGCGTTCCACATGCCCCCAGCAAACCTTACGGTCCACATGCCCCAGCAAATACTAATGTCAAACTGTCCAAGCAAACATTCTGTCCAACTGACTCTAGCAAACACTTCTAAACTGCCAGCAACACTGTCCAATGCCGCAGCAACACGTCAACATGCCCAACAACACTTACCATCCATATGCAACATCAATCCTTATGCCAAATGCTCCGCAAACACTGTCCAACATGCACAACAATCCCGATGTCCAACATGCCCACAGCAAACTCTTACTGTCCCACATGCCTCCAACAAACATTTAGGTCAACATACATACGAACTTTTCTGTCCAACATGCTTCAACACACACTACGTCCAATGCCTCCGAAACCTTACTGCCAAGTTGCTCCACAAACCCTTCGTCCAACCTGCCGCAGACAAACAGAACGATCCCCGGCCCCCAGCAAAGACTTGTGATCCAACCAGCCCACAGAACCCCCTTCTGACCAAACAGTGCCCCCAGCAACATCTTTTACTGTCCATAATGCATACACATACACTACTGTCAACACCATGCTCTGCATAACACAACTGTCCGAAACACAGCTCCAGCAAACATTTACTCCATACACAGACGACAGCGATGAACACTTACTGTCCAACATGACCCCCGCAACAAACACTTACTGTCCAACATGCATCCAGCAAACACATACTGACCATATGCCTCCACAAACACTTACTGTCCAACACATCCAGCGAACACTTACTGTTCAACACGACGACAGCGAACACTTACTGTCCAACACGACCGTAACGAACACTTACTGTCCAACATGCCCCCGCAAACACTTACTGTCCACATGCCCGTAGCAAACCTTACTTCAACATCCCCCCAGCAAACTCGATACTGTCCAACTTGCCCCCAGCAAGCACTTACTGTCAAACATGCCCCCATCAAACACTAACTGTCCAACACAACGACAGGAAACACTAACTGTCCAACACAACGACAGGAAACACTAACTGTCCAACACAACGACAATGAACTTTTACTGTCCAACATGCCCCCCACCAACACGTAACTGTCCAAACCGACTTACTGATACCAATATTGTCCTCCAGCAACACTACTATTTACCAATCGATGTGCTCCGTACCAGCAACACACATGTCTCAACATGCGCTCCAGATGCACACACGTACGGTTCACAACATTGCCTGAAGTCCACATACTTAGCTAACTGTCAACCGTTTCCCCTCATCAACACAACTATAGTCCAACATGCTCTACCAAGACAGCATGTCCAACACTTCCGTCCAGCAACACTTCCACATGCCTCCAGCAAACATCTACTGTCCAACATGACTCCAGAAAACACTTACTAGTCCATTACATGCCACCTGCAAACCAACTTACTGTTCCAACATGCCTTCAGATCAATATCTACTGTCCAACATAGCCTCCATCAAACATCTTGATTCCAATAAATGCCTGCCTAGCAAACACTGACTACCAACATGCCTACAACAAATATTTGACCTGTCCGAACATACCTAAAGTAAACAATATTCCTGTCCAACATGCATTACAGCCAACATATTACTGTCCAACATACTTCCAGCAAACACAGTACACATGTCCTACTTTCCCCCAAATCCACGTCTGTCTTTACATGCCACCAGCAAACACTTACACTATCCAACACGACGACAAGAGAACACTTACTGTCGATGCATGCTCCAGCAACTCTTAACTGTCTGCAACATAAGCCAAACACCAGAAAACACTTACTTTCCAACACGACACAGCAACACTTACTGTCCAAACGACCACAGCGAACACTTGGGCGGGATCCAATACACGAACAAAGAAACACTTACTGTCCAACAAATTCCCAGCAAACACTTACTCTCCAACATTCCTCCAGCAAACCCTTACTGACCAACAAGGCCGTATTGCAACACGTTTACTTTCCAAATTAGTCACCCCAGTAAATAAGCACTTAGACTAGTCCAACCATTCCAGGAAAGTACACTGGCAGGAGACAGACAATAACTCTACGTTGTCGGCAAAAAAAGGACAAGGCCAGCTGCGAAACAAACCGACAAAACAAATGTTCCCAGCATATCACACCCGGCGGCGAAGCAAACTTACTGTCTCAAACTTGCACAGGAATAAACGTACAATAGCTTAACTGCAAACCTTGCCCCCAATCAACCACAATCGCGGTCAGAGCGGAGCGTCTAACCGACGAAGCATGTAGACAAAACTTGCCCCTACAGAAACATTTTCTGTCCAACAGGCCTCTAGCAAACACTGTCTAACATGCCATGTTCTAAAACTTCTATTAGTACAGTTAGTTAGATTAGTATCTTAACAAAAGTATTTATCTTATTGAGTCAAGGGTTAGTATTTGGGGTGTCGGAAATTTCCGACAAGATGTTGGCGGACTTACTGTTATGTATACACTCAGGGCAATATTGTTAAGGTTGTGCACCTATCCCAACTTGGTAGCCACAGAGAAAATGGCAACCACAACCCAAGACGCTCAGCCATCAACAGTCTCATGCTGGCTGTCTCTTCCTCAAGAATATCACTCCATCAGCGACCATTCGTCATTAGGTTGACTCACATTTGTAACAAGTTTACACAACGTTCATATACATGACATTAAGTTAATAGACCTGGAGGAAGGTTGGCCCAAGACCATAGAGCTTGGGGGTCCATGGTTAGAGCCTCCTAGAGCACAGGATCATGGGTAGGTTGGCCCAATACCATAGAGCTTGGGGCCTTACACAGGAGGGGTCCAGAGTTAGAGCCTCCTAGAGCACCAGCATCATGGATAGGTTGGCCGAAGACCATAAAGCTTGGGGCCTTACACAGGTGGGGACCAGAGTTAGAGCCTCCTAGAGCCCCAGGAAAATGAGTAGGTTGGCCAAAGACCATAGAGCTTGGGGCCTTACACAGGTGGGGTCCAGAGTTAGAGCCTCCTAGAGCCCCAGACCATAGAGCTTGGGCCTTACACAGGTGGGGTCCAGAGTTAGAGCCTCCTAGAGCCCCAGACCATAGAGCTTGGGCCTTACACAGGAGGGGTCCAGAGTTAGAGCCTCCTAGAGGCCCAGACCATAGAGCTTGGGCCTTACACAGGTGGGGACCAGAGTTAGAGCCTCCTAGAGCACCAGGATAATGGGAAGGTTGGCCCAAGACCATAGAGCTTGGGGCCTTACACTGGTGGGGTCGACGGATAGAGTCAACAGTTAGAGCCGTACTGTTGCCTTAGGAGCTCTTGCCTTACTGTTGCCTTACTGTTGTCTTAGGAACTCTTGCCGTACTGTTGTCTTAGGAACTCTTGCCTTACTGTTGCCTTAGGAACTTTTGCCTTACTGTTGTCTTAGGAACTCTTGCCTTACTGTTGTCTTAGGAACTCTTGCCTTACTGTTGTCTTAGGAACTCTTGCCTTACTGTGTACTTAGGAACTCTAGCCTTACTGTTGCCTTAGGAATTCTTGCCTTACTGTTCCCTTAGGAACTCTTGCCTTACTGATGTCTACTGAACTCTTGCCTTACTGTTGCCTTAGAAACTCTTGCCTTACTGTTGTCTTAGGAACTCTTGGCTTACTGTTGCCTTAGGAACTCTTGCCTTACTGTTGCCTTACTGTTGTCTTAGGAACTCTTGCCTTACTGTTGCCTTACTCTTGTCTTAGGAACTCTTGCCTTACTGTTGCCTTACTGTTACCTTAGGAACTCTTGCCTTACTGTTGCCTTAGGAACTCTTGCCTTACTGTTCCCTTAGGAACTCTTGCCTTACTGATGTGTCTACTGAACTCTTGCCTTACTGTTGCCTTAGAAACTCTTGCCTTACTGTTGTCTTAGGAACTTTGGCTTACTGTTTCCTTAGGAACTCTTGCCTTACTGTTGCCTTACTCTTGCCTTACTGTTGTCTTAGGTACTCTTGCCTTACTGTTGTCTTAGGAACTCTTGGCTTACTGTTGTCTTAGGAACTCTTGCCTTACTGTTGCCTTACTCTTGTCTTAGGAACTCTTGCCTTACTGTTGCCTTACTGTTACCTTAGGAACTCTTGCCTTACTGTTGCCTTAGGAATTCTTGCCTTACTGTTCCCTTAGGAACTCTTGCCTTACTGTTCCCTTAGGAACTCTTGCCTTACTGATGTCTACTGAACTCTTGCCTTACTGTTGCCTTAGAAACTCTTGCCTTACTGTTGTCTTAGGAACTCTTGGCTTACTGCTTACTGTGTTCCTTACTGTTGCCTTACTGTTGTCTTAGGTACTCTTGCCTTACTGTTGCCTTACTCTTGTCTTAGGAACTCTTGCCTTACTGTTGCCTTACTGTTACCTTAGGAACTCTTGCCTTACTGTTGCCTTTGGAACTCTTGCCTTACTTTTGCCTTAGGAACACTTGCCTTACTGTTACCTCAGGAACTCTTGCCTTACTGTTGCCTTAGAAACTCTTGCCTTACTTTTGCCGTAGAAACACTTGCCTTACTGTTACCTTAGGAACTCTTGCCTTACTGTTGCCTTAGGAACTCTTGCCTTACTGTTGCCTTAGGAACTCTTGCCTTACTGTTGTCTTAGGAACTCTTGCCTTACTGTTGTCTTAAGAACTCTTGCCTTACTCTTGCCTTACTGTTGTCTTAAGAACTTTTGCCTTACTTGATTGCCTTAAGAACTCTTGCCTTACTGTTGCCTTAAGAACTCTTGCCTTACTGTTGTCTTCAGAACTCTTGCCTTACTGTTGTCTTCAGAACTCTTGCCTTACTGTTGTCTTAGGAACTCTTGCCTTACTCTTGCCTTAGGAACTCTTGCCTTACTGTTGCCTTAGGAACTCTTGCCTTACTGTTGTCTTAGGAACTCTTGCCTTACTTTTGCCTTACTGTTGTCTTAGGAACTCTTGCCTTAGGAACTCTTGCCTTACTGTTGTCTTAGGAACTCTTGCCTTAGGAACTCTTGCCTTACTGTTGTCTTAGGAACTCTTGCCTTACTTGATTGCCTTAAAATGAGTCAGATATGCGATATTTACGATGTTTTGAAAACTGCAGGGGGGGGGGGCAAAATGTGACCCCTCGCTCTTTTCAACAATTGGCATATTTTCGGTATAA
Organism: Procambarus virginalis; assembly: GCA_020271785.1. Taxonomy (NCBI): domain Eukaryota; kingdom Metazoa; phylum Arthropoda; class Malacostraca; order Decapoda; family Cambaridae; genus Procambarus; species Procambarus virginalis. The sequence goes on along the minus strand of WNGS01165638.1, from coordinate 33,917 downwards.
AAAGTCGTAATTTCAAACTGCAAATATGTGCAGAGCGCCAGAATTTGGCTCCAAAATATGGGTCCGGATGTGGGAAAATCTGACTCTAATATTTGTAATTGAAATTAAAAGAGACTTCAATAGCTACGAAGGACCACCACATTTTGAGAAAAAGTGGAAAACAAAAAAGGAGCAAGTGGATTAGATTGATTCCAAGAATTATTGTGTCGTATGGACCTTAGTGAAACTGTATTTATCATGAAATAAGAATCAGATTAACTTTCACAAATTGGGGGGGGGGGTACGAGCATTAAGATACAATTAAGTTCTAGCACCAATAATCCGACGCAGGTTCAATCGTCAGAAAGAACTATGTATGCAAATTCAAATCATGGTTCATATATGTCAAATAAATGTAGTTAGTAAATAGTATAACTTTCATAAATGACAAGTAAATAGCAATTTGGAGAGTAATCATTCATGTGACTAGATGTTAGTATATCTAATACTGCACTACTAGAAAATCAGTCAGCTTAGCTGTTCGACTGAATTAGTTGTAAACGTGTGGGGCGATAACGACAGCAACACTCGTTGCAACGTGTTGTCGAGCGAGCACATGGAATGAAATTATTTCTTCTCCTTCACGCTGCTCCCAGTCAAGCTGAAAGGCAAATTAAATGTAAAGGTTGTCTTGACTATCGTTAGTATCACCATTTCTCATTGAGAAGTGAGAGTCTTGATTCTGTTCAACTAACTTTGGTTTATTGGTTGTAGCGTGGCATAACGAACGAGCAACCTACATATGAAAAATGTTACCAAGTGCACTTATATAACAAAAATCAGTAGGAACTGGAATTATGCTCACCCGGAATTGTGTTGCATGCAGACGTAGACCTCCACGAACTCTGGCACCCGCTGATGCTAGGATGACGTAACTATGAGTCGTTAATTAGGAGTTCTGCAACACAGTAACTCGGCAAGATAGTTACCCACGCTTGTGTGTAATGGCGTCGGAGAGGTAAATGTTGATGCGTTCTGTGGTACGCTGTTAATGACGTTTCTCTCGTGTAGAGGCACGTTGTTAATGGCGTCTCTCTCGCGTGGTGGCTAGCGACTCTCTCCCGTCTTCTTCCTCATCCCGGTTGCTCATGCGCGGCTCTCGATAGGCATCTCGAGCGTAAGTGGATTTATACTGTATATATATCGTAATTAACTAAGGAAAGAAAAGATTGTTACTAGTATTTATGTCACGTTTAATTCTTTCATGTTGTAATATAACTCCTCATAGCGTAAATCGGTTTATTAAAGCTACGTAACTAACACTTTAATGCGCCAGGCACTAGTGAAAAAAAAAGGGCATTGTGCGTGCGGCGTTTTCCGCTCTTGAGCGTAAACACAAAAAAGTGTATAATCTTTTCTCTCTCCTGACACCAATTCTCGAGCTACGCATTTCATTTTGGTATCAATGTTTTGGCAATAACATTCTCTACAAGATCATATGTAGAAAATGTCACCAAAGCATTAGCTATCCCACCACGAAAAAAATAAAAATGTAGATCACTCGCCGTGACGCCCAAACAGCAACAAAATGTTCATACTCTTTTGTTTGTTGTCAGCTCCACATTAGTCCTACAGCGTTAACTTTTATATCACTGAACTCGCAATAAAATTCCCTACACAGACATATGCATATCAATGTATAATCATATGAGATCGCGGCCCACACCAAGAGTGTGTGAAGTGGGCGATTACCCTCGTTGTGTCAACAATTCAATAGTCTCTCCACTAAGTTACAATACAATGTCGTTCTCAGAAATAGGCCATGTGCCTATTAGAGAAAACGGAAATTTAATGGCAAACATTTTCATACTAACCCCAAATCGCTCGAATAAGAATTGGATATTATAATGTTATTTTTTATATCGCGCGGCTATTTACGACGCGGTAACACAACCGATAGAAATATACCCGTCGTATATGTACGGGGCGTAAGCATTAAAGTGCTAAATGAGGAATATAAAGTGGAATTATTTTACATTCAAATAATTTCTACTGGAATGTTTAATATCAACTAAATAAGGGAGTTCCAGTAAGCAGTAGTGTGCTACGAAAATAAACTTATTAATAAGTAATTATCCTTAGTAAAGGAAATGATAAACTGGACTCTGTTATAAATCCAACTAAATGTGGAAAGAATTCATGTTTCAGCCTGTCGTTCCTCACGTCGTCACTCTGACTAGGAAGAATCTGGCAATATGGGCATTATAAATCATGATGATTAATTCTACGAGTAAGTAATTTTAGTAAGTACTTGTGGTTAATACAAAGGTTGTATAAAAATACAAGTGATGTATCAAACTGTTGGTTATTTCCAACACCTCTTGTCAATTTAGTATGAATTGACAAGAGGTCATTAGATGTATAGAGGTCATGTCTATGCAAATTTTTATCGCTTTGTAAGGCTTCAATATCATCTTCATTTTGCACTTTACCATAGATTTTGTGTCATTTGAAAATTTGATCATGTGGTTTGTAATATTCCCATTTGTCATTGATGTATGTGACAAAAAAGGGTTGGCCCCAAAACTGACCCCTGTGGCACCCCACTAGCCACATTCCTCCAGCCAGATTCATTCCCATTTAACATGACTGTCTGTTTTCTTTGTTTTAATCATTATGTTATCTATAATAGTATTCTACCATTTATTCCAAGTGCGCAAATTTATTTGCTAGTTTTGCATATGGTACCTTATCAAAATCCATGTTTTCTCTACATCCACAGAAAGTCCTTTGTCTGTGTAGCTGGTTACCATTTATAAACATGTGGTGGAAAGCATTATAAAATAGATCCTGCATTATAAACCTGCGCTGCAGGTTTATAGTGCAGGATCTATTTTAACAAAGCCATACTGCATCGATTTTACAAGATTATTTGCTGTGAGTTGGTGAATGATTCCTTCCCTTAGAATTCTCTCCATGAGCTTGCTGGTGTGTGATGCCAAGCTGATAGGACAGTAGTTTTCAGCTGATTTTTTATATATTTTTTATTAGGGGTGACATTTGCATATTTCCAAGCTATGGCTATTTTCCCTTTGTCTACAGATTTTCTGATAAGCAGTTTCAGTGGTAGGCATAGTTCATCTGCTGGTTCCTTTATGATTTTGGATTGAATTGCATCTACACCTGGAGCTTTTGAGCCTTTTAACTTGTCAATGCTCTTGCAGATTATGTCGCACATTGTGGGTATATTTCTTAATTCATTCTCTTCACCTCCTACAAACATTTGTGTGGGTGTTGAGATGTCATCTAACCTTTCTAGTGTGCACACTGATGTAAAGTATTCATTCTATGTGTTTGCTGCCCCTTTATCGTCCATTATAACTTGGTTAGTCTCATCTTTTAGCTGTTCTACCAAGTACTCTGTTTTGGTTTTACTACTTATACAGTAAAGTATAGGCATACAACGACTTGGGAGCGTACTTTGTTTGGGGAAAGTTTTCTTTCATTGTTTCTTTTGGCTGATCTGATTACCTGAGTTTAGTGCCCTTTTATATATATATCATAATCAATGATGTTCATGGATTTATACCTTCTCTAGAGGGTCTGCTCAGTTATCAAAGCTCTTTTAACTAAATGTTTCATCCATCTAGTTCCCTTTTTATTACTCCTTTTTGGTACATATTTTTGAACGAGTTCAGGAATGACTCATTATTTATTTCCACTTAGGCTTATATCAAGGTCTGCTGGTGTTGGTATAGGATTGTAAGTGTTTGCTGGAGGAATGTTGGACAGTAAGTGTTTGCTGGAGGCATGTTGGACAGTAAGTGTTTGCTGGAGGCATGTTGGACAGTAAGTGTTTGCTGGGGGCATGTTGGACAGTAAGTGTTTGCTGGAGGCATGTTGGACAGTAAGTGTTTGCTGGGGGCATGTTGGACAGTAAGTGTTTGCTGGGGGCATGTTGGACAGTAAGTGTTTGCTGTGGCATGTTGGAGAGTAAGTGTTTGCTGGGAACATGTTGGACAGTAAGCGTTTGCTGGAGGCATGTTGGACAGTAAGTGTTTGCTGGGGGCATGTTGGACAGTAAGTGTTTGCTGGGGGCATGTTTGACAGAGTTTGCTGGAGGCATGTTGGACAGTAAGTGTTTGCTGGAGGCATGTTGGACAGTAAGTGTTTGCTGGAGGCATGTTGGACAGTAAGTGTTTGCTGGGGGCATGTTGGACAGTAAGTGTTTGCTGGGGGCATGTTTGACAGAGTTTGCTGGAGGCATGCTGGACAGTAAGTGTTTGCTGGAGGCATGTTGGACAGTAAGTGTTTGCTGGAGGCATGTTGGACAGTGTTTTCTGGAGGCATGTTGGACAGTAAGTGTTTGCTTCAGGCATGTTGGACAGTAAGTGTTTGCTGGGGGCATGTTGGACAGTAAGTGTTTGCTAGGGGCATGTTGGACAGTATGTGTTTGCTGGAGGCATGTTGGACAGTAATTGTTTCTGTAGGTATGTTGGATAGTAATTGTTTGCTGGAGGCATGTTGGACGGTAAGTGTTTGCTGGAGGCATGTTAGACAGTAAATGTTTGCTGGGGGCATATTGGACAGTGTTTGCTGGAGGCATGTTTGACAGTAAGTGTTTGCTGGGGGCAAGATTGACAGTAAGTGTTTGATTTAGGCATGTTGGACAGTAAGTGTTTGCTGGGGGCATGTTGGACAGTGTTTGCTGGAGGCATGTTGGACAGTGTTTGCTGGAGGCATGTTGGACAGTAAGTGCTTGCTGGGGGCATATTGGACAGTGTTTGCTGGATGCATGTTGGACAGTAAGTGTTTGCTGGGGGCAAGTTTGACAGTAAGTATTTGCTTTAGGCATGTTGGACAGTAAGCGTTTGCTGGGGGCATGTTGGACAGTGTTTGCTGGAGGCATGTTGGACAGTAAGTGTTCGTTGTCGTCGTGTTGGACAGCAAGTGTTCACTGTCTTCGTGTTGGAAAGTGTGAGAGTTTTTTGGCTGACTTAAGTCAGTGGAATGAATAAATTAGTATAAGGAATGAGCTCGGAAAATTTCTAAGATTTTCTTTATTCTTTAACCTTTATTCCTGCCGTGATATTCAACTAGGTCGCCTGAGGAAGGACTTGCTTAGCTAACACACCGGTGTAGTAAGCAGCTCATTCCTCACTTTGGGACCCTGTACGAACAATTGACTAGGCGCGAGCAAACGCCGAGACCCCAATGAAATTGAAATCCCCTCCACTTTGGTCGTTGAACTTCGTAAATCGCCGAAGCGAATCTAACGAGTAGGTCCTGGGCTCTCACAACAATAATTTATTGTTGTGTAGTGCCGTATATTTGATCCAAAGCTCAGAATAAGTCTCAATTTGAATAGTCGAGTGTGAAGAACACTTGCATAACAATAATAATGTGTGGGGTGTAACGAAAAGACAGTGTTAACCATAACAACTTAGTTTATCAATAAGTACTAACTACTACAACAAAACAAAAATAAATGTCAATGACGTTACTCGAAATCCTTCCTGTGACACTATCAATGACAGCTAGACACCAGCCCCTCGAACTGCATAATGAACTAACTCGAACATAAGCGTGACCACAGAGGAATCAACAAGCTAGCAAGAACTAACAGATCTATAATCACAATTACAACAAATGACACAGTGGATTCTGAAACACGTCTCCAGTAACCTCCTAACTGTTCTACGCCTCAGTGCAGTCTACACCTGCAATAGCGGTTGCAATGTAATCAAATCAGTAGTCTTTCAATGAAATCAATAACTAATGGGTTCACTGGCAACTCCAGCACCCTTCCTCAAATTAATCTTTACGTTAACACTTCGTCCCACGGACGATCAACAATCAATACAATTGATTTACGTTAATATAATAACCTTCTTCTCTTACAACTGTCACTAGTAACGCGGAAATTACACAACACTCTACCCGTCGAGCATTCAGTGAGAAAATCCCATTAATCCCTGTACTACAAGACAGCTGATTAATCTCTTTACTAGTTACGTTAATTTACGTTAATCGGTTACTAATCACTCAGCGATGGTAAACTCTGATTTACAATGTCCAAAGTGCTAAGAGAACGGTAATCACTCGTGATTACCTTTAGAGTAATTAATTACTATCCTCAAGATCAATAATTAAACAGTTAAATACGCAACCTTTCACACTGGCTCAGCAATTTACATTAAGGTATGAATTCCGTCTGAGCCTTCCATACTCAGACCAATTCAGGTGGCTAATAACAGTAATTAGGCACCACGTTTACGTTATTCTAAAATGACGTTACTCTTCCCACGAGTCAATCAAGTGCCGGTACTTCCGGACATAAATAACGACGTTACGTTAATGGAACAATGTAGCCTTCGTGTGAGTCGATCAAACAAGGATCGAGATTAATTACTTTGACTTCCTGAAACACGTCAATTACCCGCCCACTGACCGTTAATTACGACAGACATACTCTAATTCTTATCTGGCTGGTGGCTAGGCTCCTTGAGACTACCGTAGCTGCTTGCAGGAAAGTAAATTAACCCAAACGTATTCTACGTACTCATATTGTCAAAGAACAATTCTCTTAAGCAATGGGCGTTCCCTCGGTTACGTTATATTAATTGCCTCGCAATCACCTCACTGAATACTGGACTTCGATGTCCTACCAGATAAACAGGAGAATATATGTATACCCAAGTACTCGTCTACAGCCGAGTTCACCCACGACAATGACAATCACACTAACAAATCACAGTGATTTACGTTACAATCCGGTTGCAATGACAATACTGCAGAACCTAGTAAAATAACATACAGGACATGAACCCTCTAGAACACTGCCCCCACAATGCTTTACTGAACTGCAGTCACCCACGGTGATTGCTCAACTCTAGCAACAATCACTAACAATGACAACCCCTTTGCAACAACACACACGGCAAGTACTCAAATTTCCAAGTATTAGAATACTGCTCAACACTTACTTACTTACTGTTGCAAATGACCCCAGTGCTCTCAATAACCCCTAGAACATAGGTCCCAATTTGCAATCACCACACAGTAAATAACACAATAACACTGGGCACCGTGACACTACGATTATATATATATAATATACTATATCTATATATATATATATATATATATATATCTATATATAATATATTACATATATATATATAATATATATATATATAATATATATATATACACATATTATATATATATATATATTATATACATATATATATATATCTATATATATATATATATATATATATATATATATATAATATATTATTATATATATATATATAATAATAATTATTGCTGACACAGGTAGCATACAGCTATCAAACGTTATTGGGAACACTAAGGAGATCTCGCACTCCTTAAATCACATGGGTGAGCGATTTATCGATCACGCATGCCGAATAAACACTCCCGAGTTTTACGTTACTCGACAGAGCGATGGCTGCCACTCCCGACAGCCTCGTCACTCACCAAATTCTACCAAATTACGTTAATACTGCAACCACATATATATATATATATATATATATATATATATATATATATATATATATATATATATATATATATATATATATATATATATGTGTGTGTGTGTGTGTAAATCACACTTGTCACGGCCCTGGGAACAATACAAGAAATTAAAACCACACTGTGGCACACTCCACAATAATCATTGCCAGGAATCACTGACGTTACACATACCTGAGCGCTCAGTGATGAAATTCCACACCTGCAAGACTACACATGAAATGATATCACTCCGTCCCACAGACGATCAAGAATGAATTAATTACCACAATGGAATAATAATTATTACATGGACATCCTCTCAGTCCTTGCCTAATCTATGTATACTCTGTTCCCGTGTGTACCCACACACACACACACACACTCTGTACGTCTGTGTACACAAGACGTAAGTCCCCCAGGACTGACAAGATGACAACAAGGGTGATTATCTCCTCGTCCACACTTCACTTCACCTCACAGGTGCTGTGTGACAATGCAACGGAACACTTGACCTCGAATTCAAGCTTTAGAGACTACTAATCACCAGAAATACACATATAGGTACTTACATTCATACTGCCGGCTCACACACACCATTCCCATACATCAGGCACCCCGCTATGGGTGGCTGGCTCAGTGGTGGTAGGCGGCTGGTACCTCAAGTCGTATTTTTCATACAATTGGCGCGCACACGAACCCTCCCACTCACAACACGGCTTGTTTCGTACCCTCGACCCACCGGTGAAGTGAAGCGTTCGTACCCAGGTGATGCGCACAACGATAGCTTCTTAAACAAACATGGGAAATCTGCCTTAAAGCACTAACACTTATTTCCCCGTTCCCATCGACTGCTACAGAGCACTAGCAAGTCTTATCATCACTGGTATGGGATCTACGAGTCTGTTACTGCTCGTATGCACATTACCCCCACGATCTTAGATCGACCACAAGATCTTCTCCATCCACTCGCTGTTCACAATGTTTTTTTTTTTCTCTCCTCCAAGCGACGACTTCGGCCGGATTCTGTGATGACCGCTGTCGTAGATGAAGCAGGAATTGAAGCAGCTGAGTAGTTAAACCACCACGACGCACTATACTCAATTTGGCCGAATTGAGTACAGGAGCGTCCTGACACAGTGGAGGTTATGTCCAGAATGACGCCTACACCCGCCGATTCGCGTGTCCTCTTCGAAATAACCAATGAGAGGAAGGCATACAGCGGCCTCCCCTCTCATCCAATCAGCAACGGTGTAGCAAGGCCCCTAGGGCAACTCCAAGATGGCCGACCAACATGGCGGCTCAAGATGTTTACTAAGATGGCGGCTGTTTCCATGGCGACGACTCAAGTGGCTAGCGAGCGGGGTGGCCCGCAGCTCACCCACGGCAGCGGCCTAACTGTTTTCCCGTGCAAGCTAGTCCCTCGTTCCATGACTTACAATGAGATGATCCTATCGGCTCTATCTCTGTCCACAAACATGCTACCACGGCCAAGGTAACATTTCTGGACTGCTGATGACTGGGGCTATCGCATGAGCCCAAACACTAGATGTTTCGGTTGCAGGTTACCAAACTTAAGTCCGCACACTTAACAAGTGCACTTAACAAGTGTACTGGCCTCCCACAGGCATAAGAGCACTATTGTAAGTGAGCTGGTGAACCATTCCCTTACAGAAAGTAAGTGTTCGCTGTCGTCGTGTTGGAAAGTAAGTGTTTGCTGGAGGCATGTTGGACAGTAAGTGTTTGCTGGAAGCATGTTGGACAGTAAGTGTTTGCTGGGGGCATGATGGACAGTAAGTTTTCGCTGTCGTCGTGTTGGACAGTAAGTGTTCGCTGTCGTCGTCTTGGACAGTAAGTGTTGGTGGGGGCATGTTGGACAGTAAGTGATTGCTGGAGGCATGTTGGGCAGTAGGTGTTTGCTGGGGGCATGTTGGACAGTAAGTGTTTGCTGGGGGCATGTTGGTCAGTAAGTGTTCGTTATCGTCGTGTTGAACAGTAAGTGTTTGCAGGAGGCATGTTTGACAGTGAGTGTTTGCTGGAAGTATGTTGGACAGTAAGTGTTTGCAGTGGGCATGTTGGACAGTAAGTGTTCGCTATAGTCGTGTTGGACAGTAAGTATTCGTTGTCGTCGTGTTGGAGAGTAAGTGTTTGCAGGGGGCATGTTGGACAGTAAGTGTTTGCTGGGGGCATGTTGGACAGTAAGTGTTTGCTGAGGCATGTTGGACAGGAAGTGTTTGCTGGGGGCATGTAGAACAGTAAGTGCTTGCTGGGGACATGTTGGACAGTAAGTGTTTGCAGTGGGCATGTTGGACAGTAAGTGTTCGCTATAGTCGTGTTGGACAGTAAGTGTTTGCAGGAGGCATGTTTGACAGTGAGTGTTTGCTGGAAGTATGTTGGACAGTAAGTGTTTGCAGTGGGCATGTTGGACAGTAAGTGTTCGCTATAGTCGTGTTGGACAGTAAGTGTTCGTTGTCGTCGTGTTGGAGAGTAAGTGTTTGCAGGGGGCATGTTGGACAGTAAGTGTTCGCTATCGTCGTGTTGGACAGTAAGTGTTCGTTGTCGTCGTGTTGAACAGTAAGTGTTTGCTGGAGGCATATTGGTCAGTAAGTGTTTGCTGGAGGTATGTTGGACAGTAAGTGTTTGCTGGGGCATGTTGGACAGTAAGTGCTCGCTATAGTCGTGTTGGACAGTAAGTGTTCGTTGTCGTCGTGTTGGACAGTAAGTGTTTGCTGGAGGTATGTTGGACAGTAAGTGTTCTCTATCGTCGTGTTGGACAGTAAGTGTTTGCTGGGGGCACGTTGGACAGTAAGTGTTTGCTGGGGGCCTGTTGGGCAGTAAGTGTTTGCTGAGGCATGTTGGACAGGAAGTGTTTGCTGGGGGCATGTAGAACAGTAAGTGCTTGCTGGGGACATGTTGGACAGTAAGTGCTTGCTGGTTGCATGTTGGACAGTAAGTGTTTGCTGGAGGCATGTTGGACAGTAAGTGTTTGCTGGAGGCATGTTGGACAGTAAGTGTTTGCTGGGGGCATGTTGGACAGTGTTTGCTGGGGGCATGTTGGATAGTAAGTGTTTGCTGGAGGCATGTTGGACAGTAGTGCTTGCTGGTGGCATTTTGGACAGTAAGTCTTTGCTGGGGGCATGTTGGACAGTAGTGCTTGCTGGTGGCATGTTGGACAGTAAGTGTTTGCTGGGGGCATTTTGGACAGTAAGTGTTTGCTGGGGGCATTTTGGACAGTAAGTGTTTGCTGGGGACATGTTGGACAGTAGTGCTTGCTGGTGGCATTTTGGACAGTAAGTGTTTGCTGGTGTGGGAGTATGCCTCCCAAGATCCTCCCACAGTTGACTTGAATGGCTCATTGCAGTGCACAGTGCACTGATCTTTCGTGCACAAAGCCTATTTCCCTTAATCCTGGATAGTGATCTGGCATGTTGG
>WNGS01165635.1:9178-30545 GCA_020271785.1 Procambarus virginalis | reverse complement strand
GATCTTGAACTTTGTTTTGGGATGCATCATTTCTAAGAACTTTTTCCATGACCATCAATTGCTTCAGGTCAGTGTAAGATCTAACTCCGGCAGCCTCAATCCATTTCTGGAATCGTCTTTCCAGATCCCTTGCTGTCTCAGCAAAATTACATGCTCCAATCTTCACCATCTCTCTGAAGCGCTTGCTATAAGCTTCTGGGGTTAGCTGAAACGAGCGCAGTATGCTGCTCTTTACTGTGGCATAATCCTGGCACTCTTCCAACGACAATTGCGTGTATGCCTCCCTGGCTGCACCGGTCAATCTTAACTGGATCAGCTGGGCCCATTCCTCCTGTGGCCACTCCTTGATGCTGGCTACCTTTTCAAAATGTTCGAAGAAGCTCTCTGCCTCTTCCGGCACAAACAGAGGAATGTCCTTTTCCCTAACCCAAACATCTGGTGAGTGTGATACCTGGGTGGTGCTCTCTGGCAACCCATGTTCAATCCTTTGTTCCGCCAAGGTTCTATTCGCTTCTATCTGTATTTGTTTTGTTCTCTCTTTTTCTTTTTCGACCTGGGCTTTTTCTTTCTCCACTTCTAGTCTTGCTTTCTCTTTTTCTACCTCCAGTCTGGTTTTCTCTTTTTCCCTCTCAGCTTCATTTCTCATCTGGAGTTCTAATTTCATCTTTTCCAGCTGGAACTGTCTCTCCTCATGCTGTTGCTGCATCTGGAGCTCTAACTGGAACCTTTCCAGAATCCTGTTTCTGCTACTGCAGCTACTCTTACTGCTCCTACTCGATCCCTGGGATCTCACTTCATCCTGCCCATCGTCCTGCTTTCCACTTCTAGCTCCTTTCTGGGCTCCTTGTTCTGTCGCTTCACTCTTGGCTCTCAATTGCCTCAGGATCTCATCCTTCATCCCAGCTGCTTTAGATGCTTTCAACCTGATACCACATTTTTCCGCTATTTGTTTTAATTGATCCCTCATGCAGCCTTTTAAGTCCTCAGGCTTGCCTGACTCCACAAACGCTTGCACCTTATCCATCTTGTCCAGTGAGTCTTCCCAAGAGAGAGAATATACACCTGCAGTCACACAGGTGTGACCGCAGGTCACACCTGTGTGACCAAAACACACCCAACCCAAAACTCGGTAGAGTGCTTATACTTTACCAGGAGATCACCCTGGGCGCTTCTGGCTCTTGGAGTGGGGCTCAACGTCACACGTTTAGGGAATGCGGCTCCAATACTTAGCCTCGTTGTCACGTGCACACACCCACTCGAGCCGCTGTGACTCCCCACTCTCTCCTTATGTGATATGATCTCCTTAATCCCCTTTGATTTATTATATTCTGTTCTACCCTGTCCACAGCTGCGGTTCTTGGTTCTTTCTCTCTCTCTCCTTCTTTCCTACTAATGACAACCAAACACTCTACCAACTCCCTACAAGTAATCAACCAGAACTTCCCTTCCACATCTGGAAGCTCACTATCCTGATATCTTCAGGTTCTTTTGGGTTTATCTACCAGGATCCTCCACAGCTCCTCCGGGCTGCTGCACCTTGAGCAACAGTGGCACTTCACCACTTCTACCAGGGTCCTCCACAGCGCTCCTGGCTGCTACACCATGAAGTCTTCCTTGATCAACAATGGTGCTTCACCACTGGTATCACAAAAGCATGTAAACACTGCTCCACTGCTTCTCCTCTCACAGGTTGAGGTCCTGCTCCTCACTGTATGGCTGCTCTCCCACAGTGCTCAGTACCTTCCACAACCTTGGAGTCTCATCAACTACTCCCTCTCTGCTGGCTTCGAAGTTCTCAGCAACTCCTTCCCCAGACAAACCTGCAACCCATCGACACGCCAATAAAAATGTTTCCCCTTAAACTCATAAGCGTCAATAGCCACACAATATGTTCGCACCTAACATCTATTTGCTCTCTACATAGTGTGAGAGTGGACTCCATCCAGGACTTGAGACCACACGTTTCCAGCTCGATTCCACAGCTGAAACGTCTGCACACTTCCACTTCCTTCCTCTTGAAGGTATATCACCTAGGGGTTCCTCTCAGACAGGAGCTCACACGGAGCGCAGCTTCCCCTCACGATGTCTGGTACTCAAGTGACTTAAGCTCCTCTCAAGCGAGCCTCACACCTCCACCAAACTCTCCACATCTTGTGTCAAGTCATTTACTTATTTTGTTATTCACTGCCCATTATCTTAAACTGTCTATCAAATCCAACCAATTATTTTACATCTGTATCTTCACCTCTATATTTCCTAGACCTTCTAGTCAGGTCAGGCCTGATAGAATAATTATCAAAGGGGAGACTCGTTTTTCGGCTGCCTGGAATCATAGCAATGGTCAATACGACCTTTATGGTCAATACGACCTGGATGGTCAATACGACCTAGATGGTCAATACGACCTTGGTCAATACAACCTTGATGGGCAATACCACCTAGATGGTCAATACGACCTTAATGGTCAATACGACCTTGATGGTCAATACCACCTTGATGGTCAATACCACCTAGATGGTCAATACGACCTTGATGGTCAATACCACCTAGATGGTCAATACGACCTTGATGGTCAATACGACCTAGATGGTCAATACCACCTAGATGGTCAATACGACATTGATGGTCAATATGGCCTTGATGGTCAATATGACCTTGATGGTCAATATGACCTTGATGGTCAATATGACCTTGATGGTCAATATGGCCTTGATGGTCAATATGGCCTTGATGGTCAATATGGCCTTGATGGTCAATACGACCTTGATGGTCAATATGACCTTGATGGTCAATATGACCTTGATGGTCAATACCACCTAGATGGTCAATATGACCTTGATGGTCAATATGACCTTGATGGTCAATATGGCCTTGATGGTCAATATGGCCTTGATGGTCAATACGACCTTGATGGTCAATATGGCCTTGATGGTCAATACGACCTTGATGGTCAATACGACCTTGATGGTCAATATGGCCTTGATGGTCAATACGACCTAGATGGTCAATACGACCTAGATGGTCAATACGACCTTGATGGTCAATGGAGTGCACCAAACACTCGACAGACAACGAAGCGTCTGATGCACCTCCTCTGCATTCTTCTACAGAGGGGGAAGACAAGAGCCTCTTGTCGGAAATCCGACACACATAATAACATAAGTTACCCCCATAAAGGAAAAGAGAATGGGTGATTCCGTGACGTCATCGACGCCACGTATTTATATCAACTCTAATTTCTTTTAAACAACAATCTAGTGTTTATACTTAATAAAAACGTGTTCACTAGGACTGAATATAATTAAATACAACAGGAATATAGTTTAACACTCTATTCCTTAATCATAAACAGAACCACCAAATATTTTAGGACGTCTCCCTGGAGCGTCGTCACGTACACAACTCAGAAACTTGTAAACACAGTGAGGACCACACTCCCTGTGGTCCTCATGTCTGGGATGCTCCCGGACGCAGGTTCGAATCCTCGTCACGGCCCTTGTGGATTTGTTCACTCCCTGGCAAGTTTTACAACACATAAAGGTTCTTTCTCCGAGCTTCGACACAGGATCCTCTACGATCCGCCCAACCGAAGATCTCATTAACAAAGGGAAGAACAATTTTCGGAATTTCTATTGCATTTAATACTGGCCATTATTATTGTAGGCAATATCGTTAAAACGTGGGATGAAAACCCACAACCAAGAATGTTTACTCAGCTCTACACACACACACGCATATTCCATGTCATACCTGTACTTATAAGTTTAGGGAACCATTATTAATTCCTTACATCCCAAACAGGTAATTGTGAGGGAAGTTAGTGAAGCAGGAAGCTGGTTCCCAACATAATTATAGGAATAGTTACCTGTTGTACATCAAGCCTTGCAGGCCTCCAGACAGCCGCCATTACGAGGCACTCAGAGGCACAGGGCCACACCCAATTCTGATGCTACAATTACACAGCCTTAGCAGGACCCACCAACAGTAGCAGCTAAGGCCGTTTTGTGTTTATATTGTAGACATAGTATTAGTAGTTATTAATTTAATTTGCTGTAATAATAGTAGATTAGACCACCATATGTGGTATGATTAATAATTATAATTGTAACAATAAGGTAAACAAATACTGCTTGTACCATTTTCATAAGGTGGTGCAAGTTGCATTTGTCCCTCCCATTGTGTGAGATAAGTTCTAGCAGCTGAATCAGAATATATACAGTCCACTTACCATTAACTAGCTAACTTACTACTAACTAAGAACTAACTTAGAAGAAAAATAATATAATATTAAAGTCAATTAAAAATAAGAATAAAGTAAATATTTGAATATTCACAGAATAAAAACAATTAAAGCTTGCTACGATTTTCCCACACCTCTACAGAGGAGGAGGGATACAAGAGGCTCTACAGAGGAGGGAGACAAGAGCCTCTACAGAGGAGGGATACAAGAGCCTCTACAGAGGAGGGAGACAAGAGCCTCTACAGAGGAGGGAGACAAGAGCCTCTACAGAGGAGGGAGACAAGAGCCTCTACAGAGGAGGGAGACAAGAGCCTCTACAGAGGAGGGAGACAAGAGCCTCTACAGAGGAGGGAGACAAGAGCCTCTACAGAGGAGGGAGACAAGAGCCTCTACAGAGGAGGGAGACAAGAGCCTCTACAGAGGAGGGAGACAAGAGCCTCTACAGAGGAGGGAGACAAGAGCCTCTACAGAGGAGGGAGACAAGAGCCTCTACAGAGGAGGGAGACAAGAGCCTCTACAGAGGAGGGAGACAAGAGCCTCTACAGAGGAGGAAGACAAGAGCTTCTACAGAGGAGGGAGACAAGAGCTTCTACAGAGGAGGAAGACAAGAGCTTCTACAGAGGAGGGAGACAAGAGCTTCTACAGAGGAGGAAGACAAGAGCTTCTACAGAGGAGGAAGACTAGAGCTTCTACAGCGGAGGAAGACAAGAGCTTCTACAGAGGAGGAAGACAAGAGCTTCTACAGAGGAGGAAGACAAGAGCTTCTACAGAGGAGGAAGACAAGAGCTTCTACAGAGGAGGGAGACAAGAGCCTCTACAGAGGAGGAGGGAGACAAGAGCTTCTACAGAGGAGGGAGACAAGAGCCTCTACAGAGGAGGAAGACAAGAGCCTCTACAGAGGAGGAAGACAAGAGCCTCTACAGAGGAGGAAGACAAGAGCCTCTACAGAGGAAGACAAGAGCGTCTACAGAGGAGGGAGACAAGAGCCTCTACAGAGGAAGACAAGAGCCTCTACAGAGGAGGAAGACAAGAGCTTCTACAGAGGAGGAAGACAAGAGCCTCTACAGAGGAAGACAAGAGCGTCTACAGAGGAGGGAGACAAGAGCTTCTACAGAGGAGGAAGACAAGAGCCTCTACAGAGGAGGAAGACAAGAGCCTCTACAGAGGAGGAAGACAAGAGCCACTACAGTGGAGGAAGACAAAAGCTCTACAGAGGAGGGAGACAAGAGCCTCTACAGAGGAGGGAGACAAGAGCCTCTACAGAGGAGGGAGACAAGAGCCTCTACAGAGGAGGGAGACAAGAGCCTCTACAGAGGAGGAGGGAGACAAGAGCCTCTACAGAGGAGGAAGACAAGAGCTTCTACAGAGGAGGAAGACAAGAGTCTATACAGAGGGAGACAAGAGCCTCTGCAGAGGAGGAAGACAGGAGCCTCTACAGAGGAGGAGGAGGAAGACAAGAGCTTCTACAGAGGAGGAAGACAAGAGCTTCTATAGAGGAGGGAGACAAGAGCCTCTACAGAGGAGGGAAACAAGAGCCTCTACAGAGGAGGAAGACAAGAGCCTCTACAGAGGAGGAGGGAAGACAAGAGCTTCTACAGAGGAGGAAGACAAGAGCTTCTACAGAGGAGGGAGACAAGAGCCTCTACAGAGGAGGAGACAAGAGCCTCTACAGAGGAGGGAGACAAGAGCCTCTACAGAGGGGAGGGAGACAAGAGCCTCTACAGAGGAGGAAGACAAGAGCCTCTACAGAGGAGGAAGGCAAGAGCCTCTACAGGAGGAGGGAGACAAGAGCCTCTACAGAGGAGGAAGACAAGAGCCTCTACAGAGGAGGAAGACAAGAGCACTACAGTGGAGGAAGACAAGAGCCTCTACAGAGGAGGGAGACAGAGCCTCTACAGAGGAGGGAGACAAGAGCCTCTACAGAGGAGGGAGACAAGAGCCTCTACAGAGGAGGAGACAAGAGCCTCTACAGAGGAGGAGGAGACAAGAGCCTCTACAGAGGAGGAAGACAAGAGCTTCTACAGAGGAGGAAGACAAGAGTCTCTACAGAGGGAGACAAGAGCCTCTGCAGAGGAGGAAGACAGGAGCCTCTACAGAGGAGGATTAGGAGACAAGAGCTTCTACAGAGGAGGAAGACAAGAGCTTCTATAGAGGAGGGAGACAAGAGCCTCTACAGAGGAGGGAAACAAGAGCCTCTACAGAGGAGGAAGACAAGAGCCTCTACAGAGGAGGAGGGAGACAAGAGCTTCTACAGAGGAGGAAGACAAGAGCTTCTACAGAGGAGGGAGACAAGAGCCTCTACAGAGGAGACAAGAGCCTCTACAGAGGAGGGAGACAAGAGCCTCTACAGAGGAGGAGGGAGACAAGAGCCTCTACAGAGGAGGAAGACAAGAGCTCTACGAGCCTCTACAGAGGAGGAAGGCAAGAGCCTCTACAGAGGAGGAGGGAGACAAGAGCCTCTACAGAGGAGGAAGACAAGAGCCTCTACAGAGGAGGAGGGAGACAAGAGCCTCTACAGAGGAAGACAAGAGCGTCCACAGAGGAAGACAAGAGCCTCTACCGAGGAAGACAAGAGCCTCTACAGAGGAAGACAAGAGCGTCTACAGAGGGAGACAAGAGTCTCTACAGAGGAAGACAAGAGCCTCTACAGAGGAAGACAAGAGCCTCTACAGAGGAAGACAAGAGCCTCTACAGAGGAAGACAAGAGCGTCTACAGAGGAGGACAAGAGCCTCTACAGAGGAAGACAAGAGCGTCTACAGAGGAAGACAAGAGCATCAACAGAGGAAGATAAGAGCCTCTACAGAGGGAGACAAAACTCTCTACAGAGGAGGAAGACAAGAGCCTCTACAGAGGGAGATAAGGGCCTCTACAGAGGAGGAAGACAAGAGCCTCTACAGAGGAGGGAGACAAGAGCCTCTACAGAGGGAGACAAGCGCCTCTACAGAGGAGGAAGACAAGAGCCTCTACAGAGGAGGGAGACAAGGAAGACACAGAGGAACTTCTCCTAATAGAGACGAGTCTTCCAAGAAGAATATACAGACAATATTTACTCCTGCTCTCTCTCTCTCACTCCCTCACTTTCTCTCCCAAGTAATTTCCCTCGATCTCTCACTTTTTCTCGCTCTTGCTCTCTCGCACGTACCCAATCACTTGGGCTGGACGGTCTCGCTTCATGCAGGTCAGCGTTCAATCCCCGACCGTCCAAGTGGTTGGGCACCATTCCTTCCCCTCCGTCCCATCCTAAATACAGCCGTAATAGCTTCTCGTTTTCACTGGATAATTACCTTACCCTTGTCTCTCTCTGTCCCTCTCCCTCTCTCTCCTTTCGACCAGAACACTGGCACACACGCATGCGTGCACACACTCACTCATATACGCATGCGCACACGAACAGAGATACATACCTACACGCATACAACAGGTAATACGTACAGTGATAGGTAATATCAATGCCTTCGCAAGTTGATTTATCATTTTCCTGCAAGTAACCTTTGTCAAATAAAAACCAAAAATCAAAATGTTTACTCAGGTAAAAGTACATACATAGAAGATGAGTTACAAATATAATGTAGGATTTATAGATGGAGTTAGTACATACAATACCTAAAGCCACTAATATACACACACACACAGCTTATGGGGCAATATTGGTGGTAATCTTCACGCTGCTACAAGCAAGACTTTGTTTACAATCACCGTCGGTACAAAGTGGCAATACAGTGACAAATCTTGTGTCGAGAGATATTCTTGTATTGGTCTATAACATGTTGACGACCACCAGCACCAGCATGTTGACGACCACCAGCACCAACATGTTGACGACCACCAGCACCAACATGTTGACGACCACCAGCACCAACATGTTGACGACCACCAGCACCAACATGTTGACGACCACCAGCACCAACATGTTGACGACCACCAGCACCATCACCAACATGTTGACGACCACCAGCACCAACATGTTGACGACCACCAGCACCAACATGTTGACGACCACCAGCACCAACATGTTGACGACCACCAGCACCACCATGTTGACGACCACCAGCACCAACATGTTGACGACCACCAGCACCAACATGTTGACGACCACCAGCACCAACATGTTGACGACCACCAGCACCAACATGTTGACGACCACCAGCACCAACATGTTGACGACCACCAGCACCAACATGTTGACGACCTCCAGCACCAGCATGTTGACGACCCCCAGCACCAGCATGTTGACGACCACCAGCACCAACATGTTGACGACCACCAGCACCAACATGTTGACGACCACCAGCACCAACATGTTGACGACCCCCAGCACCAACATGTTGACGACCCCCAGCACCAACATGTTGACGACCACCAGCACACAACATGTTGACGACCACCAGCACCAGCATGTTGACGACCACCAGCACCAACATGTTGACGACCACCAGCACCAACATGTTGACGACCACCAACACCAACATGTTGACGACCACCACACCAACATGTTGACGACCACCACACCAACATGTTGACGACCACCAACACCACATGTTGACGACCACCAACACCAACATGTTGACGACCACCAACCAACATGTTGACGACCACCAGCACCAACATGTTGACGACCACCAGCACCACCATGTTGACGACCACCAGCACCAACATGTTGACGACCACCACACCCATGTTGACGACCACCAGCACCAACATGTTGACGACCACCAGCACCACCATGTTGACGACCACCAACACCAACATGTTGACGACCACCAGCACCAACATGTTGACGACCACCACACCAACATGTTGACGACCACCAACACCAACATGTTGACGACCACCAGCACCAACATGTTGACGACCACCAGCACCAACATGTTGACGACCACCACACCAACATGTTGACGACCACCAGCACCAACATGTTGACGACCCACCACACAACATGTTGACGACCACCAGCACCAACATGTTGACGACCACCAGCACCAACATGTTGACGACCACCAGCACCAACATGTTGACGACCACCAGCACCAACATGTTGACGACCACCAGCACCAACATGTTGACGACCACCAGCACCAACATGTTGACGACCACCAGCACCAACATGTTGACGACCACCAGCACCAACATGTTGACGACCACCAGCACCAACATGTTGACGACCACCAGCACCAACATGTTGACGACCACCAGCACCAACATGTTGACGACCACCAGCACCAACATGTTGACGACCACCAGCACCACATGTTGACGACCACCGCACCAACATGTTGACGACCACCAGCACCAACATGTTGACGACCACCAGCACCACATGTTGACGACCACCACACCAACATGTTTGACCACCACACCAACACCAACATGTTGACGACCACCACACCAACATGTTGACGACCACCAGCACCAACATGTTGACGACCACCAACACCAACATGTTGACGACCACCAGCACCAACATGTTGACGACCACCAGCACCAACATGTTGACGACCCCCAGCACAACATGTTGACGACCACCAACACCACATGTTGACGACCACCAGCACCAACATGTTGACGACCACCAGCACCAACATGTTGACGACCCCCAGCACCAACATGTTGACGACCACCAGCACCAACATGTTGACGACCACCAGCACAACATGTTGACGACCACCAGCACCAACATGTTGACGACCACCAGCACAACATGTTGACGACCACCAGCACCAACATGTTGACGACCACCAGCACCAACATGTTGACGACCACCAGCACCAACATGTTGACGACCACCAGCACCAACATGTTGACGACCACCACACCACCATGTTGACGACCACCAACACAACATGTGACGACCACCAGCACCAACATGTTGACGACCACCAGCACCAACATGTTGACGACCACCAGCACCAACATGTTGACGACCACCAGCACCAACATGTTGACGACCACCAACACCACCATGTTGACGACCACCAACACCAACATGTTGACGACCACCAGCACCAACATGTTGACGACCACCAACACCAACATGTTGACGACCACCACCACCAACATGTTGACGACCACCAGCACCAACATGTTGACGACCACCAACACCAACATGTTGACGACCACCAACACCAACATGTTGACGACCACCAGCACCAACATGTTGACGACCACCAGCACCAACATGTTGACGACCACCAGCACCAACATGTTGACGACCACCAGCACCAACATGTTGACGACCACCAGCACCACCATGTTGACGACCACCAGCACCACCATGTTGACGACCACCAGCACCAACATGTTGACGACCACCAGCACCAACATGTTGACGACCACCAGCACCACCATGTTGACGACCACCAGCACCAACATGTTGACGACCACCAGCACCAACATGTTGACGACCACCAGCACCAACATGTTGACGACCACCAGCACCAACATGTTGACGACCACCAGCACCAACATGTTGACGACCACCAGCACCAACATGTTGACGACCACCAGCACCAACATGTTGACGACCACCAGCACCAACATGTTGACGACCACCAGCACCAACATGTTGACGACCCCCAGCACCAACATGTTGACGACCACCAGCACCAACATGTTGACGACCACCAGCACCAACATGTTGACGACCCCAGCACCACCATGTTGACGACCCCCAGCACCAACATGTTGACGACCCCCAGCACCAACATGTTGACGACCACCAGCACCAACATGTTGACGACCACCAGCACCAAATGTTGACGACCACCAGCACCAACATGTTGACGACCACCAGCACCAACATGTTGACGACCACCAGCACCAACATGTTGACGACCACCAGCACCAACATGTTGACGACCACCAGCACCAACATGTTGACGACCACCAGCACCAACATGTTGACGACCACCAGCACCAACATGTTGACGACCACCAGCACCAAAATGTTGACGACCACCAGCACAACATGTTGACGACCACCAGCACCAACATGTTGACGACCACCAGCACCAACATGTTGACGACCACCAGCACCACCATGTTGACGACCACCAGCACCAAATGTTGACGACCACCAGCACCAACATGTTGACGACCACCAGCACAAAATGTTGACGACCACCAGCACAAAAAAGGTTGACGACCACCAGCACCACCATGTTGACGACCACCAGCACCACCATGTTGACGACCACCAGCACCACCATGTTGACGACCACCAGCACCAACATGTTGACGACCACCAGCACCAACATGTTGACGACCACCAGCACCAAAATGTTGACGACCACCAGCACAAAAAAGTTGACGACCACCCACCAAAATGTTGACGACCACCAGCACCACCATGTTGACGACCACCAGCACCACCATGTTGACGACCACCAGCACCAACATGTTGACGACCACCAGCACCAACATGTTGACGACCACCAGCACCAACATGTTGACGACCCCCAGCACCAACATGTTGACGACCACCAGCACCAACATGTTGACGACCACCAGCAACATGTTGACGACCACCAGCACCACCATGTTGACGACCACCAGCACCACCATGTTGACGACCACCAGCACCAACATGTTGACGACCACCAGCACCAACATGTTGACGACCACCAGCACCAACATGTTGACGACCACCAGCACCAACATGTTGACGACCACCAGCACCAACATGTTGACGACCACCAGCACCAACATGTTGACGACCACCAGCACCATCATGTTGACGACCCCCAGCACCACCATGTTGACGACCACCAGCACCAACATGTTGACGACCACCAGCACCAACATGTTGACGACCACCAGCACCACCATGTTGACGACCCCAGCACCAACATGTTGACGACCACCAGCACAAAAATGTTGACGACCACCAGCACCAACATGTTGACGACCACCAGCACCAACATGTTGACGACCACACCAGCAACATGTTGACGACCACCAGCACCAACATGTTGACGACCCCAGCACCAACATGTTGACGACCACCAGCACCAACATGTTGACGACCACCAGCACCAACATGTTGACGACCACCAGCACCAACATGTTGACGACCACCAGCACCAACATGTTGACGACCACCAGCACCAACATGTTGACGACCACCAGCACCAACATGTTGACGACCACCAGCACCAACATGTTGACGACCACCAGCACCAACATGTTGACGACCACCAGCACCAACATGTTGACGACCACCAGCACCAACATGTTGACGACCACCAGCACCACCATGTTGACGACCACCAGCACCAACATGTTGACGACCACCAGCACCAACATGTTGACGACCACCAGCACCAACATGTTGACGACCACCAGCACCACCATGTTGACGACCACCAGCACCAACATGTTGACGACCACCAGCACCAACATGTTGACGACCACCAGCACCAACATGTTGACGACCACCAGCACAAAAATGTTGACGACCACCAGCACAACAAATGTTGACGACCACCAGCACCACCATGTTGACGACCTCCAGCACCAACATGTTGACGACCACCAGCACCAACATGTTGACGACCACCAGCACAAAAAAGGTTGACGACCACCAGCACCAACATGTTGACGACCACCAGCACAAAAAAGTTTGACGACCACCAGCACAAAATGTTGACGACCACCAGCACCACCATGTTGACGACCTCCAGCACCAACATGTTGACGACCACCAGCACCAACATGTTGACGACCACCAGCACCAACATGTTGACGACCACCAGCACCACCATGTTGACGACCACCAGCACCACCATGTTGACGACCACCAGCACCACCATGTTGACGACCACCAGCACCAACATGTTGACGACCACCAGCACCACATGTTGACGACCACCAGCACCACCATGTTGACGACCACCCAGCACCACCATGTTGACGACCACCAGCACCACCATGTTGACGACCACCAGCACCAACATGTTGACGACCACCAGCACCACCATGTTGACGACCACCAGCACCACCATGTTGACGACCACCAGCACCACCATGTTGACGACCACCAGCACCACCATGTTGACGACCACCAGCACCAACATGTTGACGACCACCAGCACAAACATGGTTGACGACCACCAGCACCAACATGTTGACGACCACCAGCACCAACATGTTGACGACCACCAGCACCAACATGTTGACGACCACCAGCACAAAA
The DNA here is from genome assembly GCA_020271785.1 of Procambarus virginalis. Taxonomy (NCBI): domain Eukaryota; kingdom Metazoa; phylum Arthropoda; class Malacostraca; order Decapoda; family Cambaridae; genus Procambarus; species Procambarus virginalis. Next base: position 17,114 of record WNGS01165635.1, on the reverse strand, counting down.
TGTTGACGACCACCAGCACCAACATGTTGACGACCACCAGCACAAAAATGTTGACGACCACCAGCACAAAAATGTTGACGACCACCAGCACCACCATGTTGACGACCACCAGCACCACCATGTTGACGACCACCAGCACCAACATGTTGACGACCACCAGCACCAACATGTTGACGACCACCAGCACCAACATGTTGACGACCACCAGCACCAACATGTTGACGACCACCAGCACCAACATGTTGACGACCACCCACCAACATGTTGACGACCACCAGCACCAACATGTTGACGACCACCAGCACCAACATGTTGACGACCACCAGCACCAACATGTTGACGACCTCCAGCACCAACATGTTGACGACCTCCAGCACCAACATGTTGACGACCACCAGCACCAACATGTTGACGACCACCAGCACCAACATGTTGACGACCACCAGCACCAACATGTTGACGACCACCAGCACCAGCATGTTGACGACCTCCAGCACCAACATGTTGACGACCACCAGCACCAACATGTTGACGACCACCAGCACCAACATGTTGACGACCACCAGCACCAGCATGTTGACGACCTCCAGCACCAACATGTTGACGACCTCCAGCACCAACATGTTGACGACCTCCAGCACCAACATGTGAAAACACATATGTGAATTAAATGAATTTCTAGGAGCAGGCTTCAAATGAGCTGAGGTAGGATAACAGCTCTTGCTAGCAGTTTCACTAGGTACGTCATTTGAAACGAGTGGAGAGAGAGAGAGAGAGAGAGAGAGAGAGAGAGAGAGAGAGAGAGAGAGAGAGAGAGAGAGAGAGAGAGAGAGANCCAACATGTTGACGACCACCAGCACCACATGTTGACGACCACCAGCACCAACATGTTGACGACCACCAGCACCAACATGTTGACGACCACCAGCACCAACATGTTGACGACCACCAGCACCAACATGTTGACGACCACCAGCACCAACATGTTGACGACCACCAGCACCAACATGTTGACGACCACCAGCACCAACATGTTGACGACCCAGCACCAACATGTTGACGACCACCAGCACCAGCATGTTGACGACCCCCAGCACCAGCATGTTGACGACCCCAGCACCAGCATGTTGACGACCACCAGCACCAACATGTTGACGACCACCAGCACCAACATGTTGACGACCCCAGCACCAACATGTTGACGACCACCAGCACCAACATGTTGACGACACCAGCACACAGCATGTTGACGACCACCAGCACCAACATGTTGACGACCACCAGCACCAACATGTTGACGACCACCAGCACCAACATGTTGACCACCAGCACCAACATGTTGACGACCACCAGCACACAACATGTTGACGACCACCAGCACCAACATGTTGACGACCACCAGCACCAAACCAACATGTTGACGACCACCAACACAACACCAACATGTTGACGACCACCAGCAACACCAACATGTTGTTGACGACTCCAAGCACCACATGTTGATGACCACAGCACCAACACCAACATGTTGACGACCACCAGCCCAACATGTTGACGACCACCAGCACCAACATGTTGACGACCACCAGCACCAACATGTTGACGACCACCAGCACCAACATGTTGACGACCACCAGCACCAACATGTTGACGACCACCAGCACCAACATGTTGACGACCCCAGCACCAACATGTTGACGACCACCAGCACCAACATGTTGACGACCACCAGCAAACATGTTGACGACCACCAGCACCAACACCAACATGTTGACGACCACCAACCACATGTTGACGACCACCAACACCAACATGTTGACGACCACCAGCACCAACATGTGACGACCACCAGCACCAACATGTTGACGACCACCAGCACCAACATGTTGACGACCACCAACACCACCATGTTGACGACCACCAACACCAACATGTTGACGATCACCAGCACCAACATGTTGACGACCACCAACACCAACATGTTGACGACCACCAACACCAACATGTTGACGACCTCCAGCACCAACATGTTGACGACCACCAACACCAACATGTTGACGACCACCAACACCAACATGTTGACGACCACCAACACCAACATGTTGACGACCACCAACACCAACATGTTGACGACCACCAGCACCAACATGTTGACGACCACCAACACCAACATGTTGATGACCACCAGCACCACCATGTTGACGACCACCAGCACCAACATGTTGACGACCACCAACACCAACATGTTGACGACCACCAACACCAACATGTTGACGACCACCAGCACCAACATGTTGACGACCACCAACACCAACATGTTGACGACCACCAACACCAACATGTTGACGACCACCAACACCAACATGTTGACGACCACCAACACCAACATGTTGACGACCACCAACACCAACATGTTGACGACCACCAACACCAACATGTTGACGACCACCAGCACCAACATGTTGACGACCACCAGCACCAACATGTTGACGACCCCCTGCACCAACATGTTGACGACCACCAGCACCAACATGTTGACGACCACCAACACCAACATGTTGACGACCACCAACACCAACATGTTGACGACCACCAGCACCAACATGTTGACGACCACCAACACCAACATGTTGATGACCACCAGCACCAACACCAACATGTTGACGACCACCAACCAACATGTTGACGACCACCAACACCAACATGTTGACGACCACCAACACCAACATGTTGACGACCACCAGCACCAACATGTTGACGACCACCAGCACCAACATGTTGACGACCCCCTGCACCAACATGTTGACGACCACCAACACCAACATGTTGACGACCACCAACACCAACATGTTGACGACCACCAGCACCAACATGTTGACGACCCCCTGCACCAACATGTTGACGACCACCAACACCAACATGTTGACGACCACCAACACCAACATGTTGACGACCACCAGCACCAACATGTTGACGACCACCAGCACCAGCATGTTGACGACCACCAGCACCACCATGTTGACGACCACCAGCACCAACATGTTGACGACCACCAACACCAACATGTTGACGACCACCAACACCAACATGTTGACGACCACCAACACCACCATGTTGACGACCACCAACACCAACATGTTGACGACCACCAGCACCAACATGTTGACGACCTCCAGCACCAACATGTTGACGACCACCAGCACCAACATGTTGACGACCACCAGCACCAACATGTTGACGACCACCAGCACCAACATGTTGACGACCACCAGCACCAACATGTTGACGACCACCAGCACCAACATGTTGACGACCACCAGCACCAACATGTTGACGACCACCAGCACCAACATGTTGACGACCTCCAGCACCAGCATGTTGACGACCCCCAGCACCAACATGTTGACGACCCCCAGCACCAACATGTTGACGACCCCCAGCACCAGCATGTTGACGACCACCAGCACCAACATGTTGACGACCACCAGCACCAACATGTTGACGACCACCAGCACCAACATGTTGACGACCACCAGCACCAACATGTTGACGACCACCAGCACCAACATGTTGACGACCACCAGCACCATCACCAACATGTTGACGACCACCAGCACCAACATGTTGACGACCACCAGCACCAACATGTTGACGACCACCAGCACCAACATGTTGACGACCACCAGCACCACCATGTTGACGACCACCAGCACCAACATGTTGACGACCACCAGCACCAACATGTTGACGACCACCAGCACCAACATGTTGACGACCACCAGCACCAACATGTTGACGACCACCAGCACCAACATGTTGACGACCACCAGCACCAACATGTTGACGACCACCAGCACCAGCATGTTGACGACCCCCAGCACCAGCATGTTGACGACCCCCAGCACCAGCATGTTGACGACCCCAGCACCAGCATGTTGGCGACCACCAGCACCAACATGTTGACGACCCCCAGCACCAGCATGTTGACGACCCCCAGCACCAGCATGTTGACGACCACCAGCACCAACATGTTGACGACCACCAGCACCAGCATGTTGACGACCTCCAGCACCAACATGTTGACGACCACCAGCACCAACATGTTGACGACCACCAGCACCAACATGTTGACCTCCAGCACCAACATGTTGACGACCACCAGCACCAACACCAACATGTTGACGACCTCCAGCACCAACATGTTGACGACCACCAGCACCAATACCAACATGTTGACGACCACCAACACCAACACCAACATGTTGACGACCACCAGCACCAACACCAACATGTTGACGACCTCCAGCACCAACATGTTGATGACCACCAGCACCAACACCAACATGTTGACGACCACCAGCACCAACATGTTGACGACCACCAGCACCAACATGTTGACGACCACCAGCACCAACATGTTGACGACCACCAGCACCAACATGTTGACGACCACCAGCACCAACATGTTGACGACCACCAACACCAACATGTTGACGACCCCCAGCACCAACATGTTGACGACCACCAGCACCAACATGTTGACGACCACCAGCACCAACATGTTGATGACCACCAGCACCAACACCAACATGTTGACGACCACCAACACCAACATGTTGACGACCACCAACACCAACATGTTGACGACCACCAGCACCAACATGTTGACGACCACCAGCACCAACATGTTGACGACCACCAGCACCAACATGTTGACGACCACCAACACCACCATGTTGACGACCACCAACACCAACATGTTGACGACCACCAGCACCAACATGTTGACGACCACCAACACCAACATGTTGACGACCACCAACACCAACATGTTGACGACCTCCAGCACCAACATGTTGACGACCACCAACACCAACATGTTGACGACCACCAACACCAACATGTTGACGACCACCAACACCAACATGTTGACGACCACCAACACCAACATGTTGACGACCACCAGCACCAACATGTTGACGACCACCAACACCAACATGTTGACGACCACCAGCACCACCATGTTGACGACCACCAGCACCAACATGTTGACGACCACCAACACCAACATGTTGACGACCACCAACACCAACATGTTGACGACCACCAGCACCAACATGTTGACGACCACCAACACCAACATGTTGACGACCACCAACACCAACATGTTGACGACCACCAACACCAACATGTTGACGACCACCAACACCAACATGTTGACGACCACCAACACCAACATGTTGACGACCACCAACACCAACATGTTGACGACCACCAGCACCAACATGTTGACGACCACCAGCACCAACATGTTGACGACCCCCAGCACCAACATGTTGACGACCACCAGCACCAACATGTTGACGACCACCAACACCAACATGTTGACGACCACCAACACCAACATGTTGACGACCACCAGCACCAACATGTTGACGACCACCAACACCAACATGTTGATGACCACCAGCACCAACACCAACATGTTGACGACCACCAACACCAACATGTTGACGACCACCAACACCAACATGTTGACGACCACCAACACCAACATGTTGACGACCACCAGCACCAACATGTTGACGACCACCAGCACCAACATGTTGACGACCCCCTGCACCAACATGTTGACGACCACCAACACCAACATGTTGACGACCACCAACACCAACATGTTGACGACCACCAGCACCAACATGTTGACGACCCCTGCACCAACATGTTGACGACCACCAACACCAACATGTTGACGACCACCAACACCAACATGTTGACGACCACCAGCACCAACATGTTGACGACCACCAGCACCAGCATGTTGACGACCACCAGCACCACCATGTTGACGACCACCAGCACCAACATGTTGACGACCACCAACACCAACATGTTGACGACCACCAACACCAACATGTTGATGACCACCAACACCACCATGTTGACGACCACCAACACCAACATGTTGACGACCACCAGCACCAACATGTTGACGACCTCCAGCACCAACATGTTGACGACCACCAGCACCAACATGTTGACGACCACCAGCACCAACATGTTGACGACCACCAACACCACCATGTTGACGACCACCAACACCAACATGTTGACGACCACCAGCACCAACATGTTGACGACCACCAACACCAACATGTTGACGACCTCCAGCACCAACATGTTGACGACCACCAACACCAACATGTTGACGACCACCAACACCAGCATGTTGACGACCACCAGCACCAACATGTTGACGACCACCAGCACCAACATGTTGACGACCACCAGCACCAACATGTTGACGACCACCAGCACCAACATGTTGACGACCTCCAGCACCAACAAGTTGACGACCACCAGCACCACCATGTTGACGACCACCAGCACCAACATGTTGACGACCTCCAGCACCAACATGTTGACGACCACCAGCACCATCATGTTGACGACCTCCAGCACCAACATGTTGACGACCACCAGCACCAACATGTTGACGACCTCCAGCACCAACATGTTGACGACCTCCAGCACCAACATGTTGACGACCTCCAGCACCAACATGTTGACGACCACCAGCACCAACATGTTGACGACTACTAGCACCAACATGTTGACGACCACCACACCAACATGTTGACGACCACCAGCACCAACATGTTGACGACCACCAACACCAACATGTTGATGACCACCAGCACCAACACCAACATGTTGACGACCACCAACACCAACATGTTGACGACCACCAACACCAACATGTTGACGACCACCAACACCAACATGTTGACGACCACCAGCACCAACATGTTGACGACCACCAGCACCAACATGTTGACGACCCCCTGCACCAACATGTTGACGACCACCAACACCAACATGTTGACGACCACCAACACCAACATGTTGACGACCACCAGCACCAACATGTTGACGACCCCCTGCACCAACATGTTGACGACCACCAACACCAACATGTTGACGACCACCAACACCAACATGTTGACGACCACCAGCACCAACATGTTGACGACCACCAGCACCAGCATGTTGACGACCACCAGCACCACCATGTTGACGACCACCAGCACCAACATGTTGACGACCACCAACACCAACATGTTGACGACCACCAACACCAACATGTTGATGACCACCAACACCACCATGTTGACGACCACCAACACCAACATGTTGACGACCACCAGCACCAACATGTTGACGACCTCCAGCACCAACATGTTGACGACCACCAGCACCAACATGTTGACGACCACCAGCACCAACATGTTGACGACCACCAACACCACCATGTTGACGACCACCAACACCAACATGTTGACGATCACCAGCACCAACATGTTGACGACCACCAACACCAACATGTTGACGACCACCAACACCACATGTTGACGACCTCCAGCACCAACATGTTGACGACCACCAACACCAACATGTTGACGACCACCACACCAGCATGTTGACGACCACCAGCACCAACATGTTGACGACCACCAGCACCAACATGTTGACGACCACCAGCACCAACATGTTGACGACCACCAGCACCAACATGTTGACGACCACCAGCACCACCATGTTGACGACCACCAGCACCACCATGTTGACGACCACCAGCACCAACATGTTGACGACCTCCAGCACCAACAAGTTGACGACCACCAGCACCACCATGTTGACGACCACCAGCACCAACATGTTGACGTCCTCCAGCACCAACATGTTGACGACCACCAGCACCAACATGTTGACGACCTCCAGCACCAACATGTTGACGACCACCAGCACCAACATGTTGACGACCTCCAGCACCAACATGTTGACGACCTCCAGCACCAACATGTTGACGACCTCCAGCACCAACATGTTGACGACCCCCTGCACCAACATGTTGACGACCACATACTAACTAAGA